>JABUQX010061264.1:0-15000 GCA_015478945.1 Trachelipus rathkii
AATCTACTTCTATCCTGTTTCTTCTATTTTTAGTTCACTATTACCACTATTCTTCCTAATTCTGTTCGTAAAGGTTGTTCCAAGTTCATCCTTCCGATGGAAGGTGATTGGAAGGTGATGTGTTTTAGACTGTATGACTTATGACTTAATCTGTTTATATCTTTTCTTTTTAGGGAATTATACTTTTTGAGGTGCTTTTTTTTATTTTGAGGGTGGACGAAGTCGATTTTGATTTTTGTGCAGTGCAAGGTATTTCATATTTATTATAAAATGACTTCAAGCAAAAAAAAAACAAAAACTTAACTTTAACGACCAGTGGTGGACGTCAAACTGAACCTTGGGTTCATTTCTGTTCACAGATCTTACAATGTCTCATACATAATATTATGGAAAGATTTCTTAAGCCCAGTAAAATACCTGCCCTGCTACAACCAAAAACTAAGCTTTTTGCATTAGATTTAAATGACAAAAACTTGAATGCAGGACTGTGCAAATCAAAATGACAGAAAAGATATTAGGAAGATGTCCTCTGAAGTACAAGCCTGTCCAATGGCTCTCATCATTCATTGGATCCTAGTATAGTTTTTCATCAGCCAGAACAAGGGAAACAAAGATTTGATTTATTGCTAGAGGCATTCTACACCAATAACTGAATCACAGGTTCTGTTGCTGAGAAAGCAAAAGCACTATACTCTACTTTGCAGTGTAGCTCATTCTACCCTTGAATTAAAATTCAAAATTATTTTGGATGGTGATTGTCCTCTCTAAGAGACTTGATGAGTTTTTTTCTTCTATAGCACCTGAGAATCAATGTTATGCGGGATTTTTTGGCAAATTATTAAATTAGGACTGATATTTTCGCATGGAAATGCGACAATGGAAGGTATGTGAAGTTTTTCTATAAATTTAAAAGCAATTAGTGGAGAATCTGAAAGAACATAGTCTGATTTTCTCAAACAGTTTACAATGCTTATAAGATCTCATAAAAGTATTCATAAAGGTTCCTATCACGCAAAACAATGTGACAAATGTAAGAGCTAGCCATTAGGAGATATGAAGAACATTTCTCAAAGAGTCAAAACAAAGAAAGAAAAAGAAAGAGAATAAAAAGCCGTTGAAAAAGAAATATTAACTCCATACATGAATCAAAAAACTTGAAGAGCATTAGAAAGAGGTTAAAACTTATGAAGGCTTTAACAGAAGAAGCTGGCTATAAATCAAAAATTCAGATGCTTGAGAAGAAAAAGTTAATCTTAAATCTCCCCCATTATAGAACTTTTGCCTGAAATTATCAGTGGACGCTAATTCACCTAGAAGCACATATTAATGTAAGCTCTTCTAAATCTCACTTTTCCTTCTGTATATAAATAAAAACCGTTTCTTTTGCAAAAAATAAAAAAAGGAGTGCTTTCGAGGCATGCGGTACAGTACTAGGCCTGAATTTTACTAAAATAAAAACAATATTTATTTATGAAACACGTAAAGAATGTGGTGTATTTCTCATGCAGTAATAACACTGTACGATAACTTTAATGTTTTTTTCTATGAATCTGAAATAATTAAAGACCCATGCCAATAAATATAAATTAATAGATATTTAAATAAACCAAAAATAACGAAACACGCTGGTAGGGAAAATTGCAGATTTGGTCAGGAAAGTCAGGGAAAATCAAATCAAAATTCTTATGTGAAACCCTCGTGGTGTTCATGTTCTTCTCTACCGATCTGCCTTTTCTGTTTCCATGGCCCGTCGCGCCACCTCTACTCCCATTCTGGGAATAATATAAGTAGTGCTGAAGAATAATCATAACTGCATGAATCATAATTATATATATACATAATTATCTAAACTTTTATAAAGAAGATATTCTCAGCTCAGTGAAATATCTTTTTGATATTTTATATATCATAATATACCGTATATATATATACTAATATAACGCATTCATAACTTTCTTACTCTTTACTATAATACACTTTTACCCTTTGCATCCACATAGTATATACACATCATAGAAATATAATAATTAATAATTACACACATATATATAAATTATATATATCGATACTGGTGCGCGCTATACAGTTCACTTATATGTCTTGAGTGCGCTTAGGTCTTAATGAGGGTCTTGGTAAAGATAGGTATAAGACCTTTCCACTAAAGTGTAGGCGAGCAATGGCATCAATCTCCTAGGGGCGTGTGGTGATACGCTCGATGTTAGTGTCAGAGGAATTGTAAAATGAGGATCTATATGAACTGGATTAGAGATGGTCGTGGTGAGTTCAACAGAAGGGGTAATGAGGAGATTAAATTGACATTACGTTGAGATGCGGTTGACCATGTGGAAAGGATGGAGGATAGTCGGTCGGTTAAGCGGATTGATAGTGTGGACGTGTGCTGGGGCAGTCGACTCGGCTGGGAGACTGAAGAAAAATGTGATTGAGTCAGTAAAGGAATGCCTGGAGGAGAAATGTGAGTTTGCAGAGGCAGAAGAAAGGTGCATAATAGGGACCGTGAATGGCGGCAGAAGTTTTTGTCGAGGGGGTTGCGTTGTGGCCCACCCTGGACCCAAGGTATGGAAATCCCCAGCTGACTCGCAGCATGCCATAGTGAGTCCGTCCGTTCTGTGAAGCAATCTAGCGAGAAATTTCTGACTGCGACGATGTCTCACCTAAAAATGTATAAAGAGGGCGGTAAGGCTGGCCTTCTTTCGACTTGTCATATTCTTCTGACTACTATTCTGTTTCTGGTGCATCGTTGCTCACCTTACCCCCAGTTTTGGGAGAAAAAAAAAGGTGGGTAATGATGATGATTATATAATATAATATATATATATATATATACTATATATAGACTTATATACTATAATTATATTATATCGATTATTATATATATAAACAATATAAATCCGAAGTACTAATACAACACTGATCATATACTATATCACTATAATCCCCACACCACCGCACTCATAGCCACCACACCTTTTATACCACGCACTACTACAACAGAACCTTCCGAATCGCCATACACAACACACTCACCATCAATCATACCGCCCACTATCTATAATATATATATATTATATAAAACATTACATATTAAAAATGCCAGAAGTATTTGCAAGTCCAACTCCCGCTATTAACCTTCTATGACATAAATATATATATATATATATATATATATTATAATATATTATATATATATATACCCACGATCCCCACCCCTATCATACATTCGTTGGTCAGTATAATAGATATATATATATATATATATATATAACTATATATATAACTATATTATATATATATATATATATATTTTTATATATATAGTGCTGAAAGAAAAAATAGCTGGGGAGATAATTGGGAACGGATTGGGAAAATAAGGAGAAAAATTTATCTTCCTCAGTCAATGAACACAAAAAAAAGTGAAAGAATTTGACTCTCGAAGACAAACAGAGGATCAATGATAGCGTTCAACTATTTAAAGGCTCAATGAAGGAGGTATGTATTACACACACTATATTTTTACCACCTAATTTTTTAAATAGTTTTCATATTTGGAACTATAGAAGTTAATTTAAAAAAACAAAAAAAAATTTGGCAACTCACGACATCTGCCCTATTTTCCACACTCAGTCTTCCTTATAGAGCAAGGAGCACTTTAGTAACAACTGCGCTACAGCCTAGCATCCGGACGGGGAAATGATATCCCATGAGAGCTTCTACTTCTTACCTTATTAGTATCTTTCTTTTGTCTCACATCCATAGTTGAGACTCAGTTGTAGTGCACGTACCTATCAAGACACACCACCTGCAGACACCGCATCGTCCACAGTAACCACCAACCAAAACACCCAGATCATAATAACACGGATCTACAACGGGTAGCCATCGCTGCTACCTCAACTGCACAGTCGAGCTGGATGATGCCACATTAGTTATTTTTTTAATTATCTTATTATCGGCTACTCATATATATCACCCTCTCTGACTCACTCTGATTATCTCAGAACACACATAAAAGACCAGGAGCGACAATGCCATTATACTTATTTGCACGTATAGTGCAGTCTACTCTTCGATCAACAACGCCATCTCCACAAAGAATAAAAACCACCTAACAGCACACCCACACTCGCATACACAGAGGGCTCCACACACCTACAGTCAATCTATACTGATGTACGCATAAGGCAACGGCTAGTTCTCGGAACTCATATACCAACATATAGACTGCAGCCCTAATTGACAGATATACGGCATGGACAATTGATGCACACACTGGCGACACCCGAGCGAAAACGTACACAGAGCTATAAAAGCCACCTGAGATGATTTCAGATTACAATTTCCATATCTTTATTTAGGTATTTTTAAATAAGAAATCAAATAATACATATTCTTACCTTTAAATGAACTCACGTTTTATCTTGACACGATGATGAGATAATAAAGTTTTAAACTACACACGAGCGAATCCCATAACCCGATATAACGAAAATACTGCCAGTTCATAATAGATATATTTTTTTATTCAATAGTCAACACTATTACGGTGCACACTTTTATTATTAGACTTTTCCAAAATAATGCCTAAGCGTACCACGACCCATGAAGTCCAGTCCACTCTTACGATATGCCAAGAGCTTAGTACCACTGTTTACAGCCAACGCATACCTTGCCACACTGAGAGATTGAGACATGCGATCTCACACCCCAACTCCCTGCTCTATACACGAATTCAGAGCAAATATCGAACACTGCACACAAACTCACTTACTGATTAGAGAGAAACATAAGACTCGAGCGCTCAACGCCAAACATATAACGCATAACCTTACATACGAAGAATTGAGACTGTCTACCCACACCTCATCTAGATAATGCAACAGAATCTCGCAGATCATCGGCCTACAACACGTAACTCCCACACCACTCTTGAGATACAAGATGTACTAGGTCTCACACTCTCACGACTACTCCCAGTACGATATAAGATCGAGAACCAGAGTACATCCCACACTCTTCGATAGAGACGATTGAGACCTGTCGCCCACCTCTCTGATCCAGCGAGAACGCGAAACACGACATCGTACTCCATCTTGCATAGAGAACTCTGAACTGTCTCCACATCCCATCGATCTCAGAGAATGCACTGACTCTCCACTCTGAATAGCGACTGATCCTGCGTCACTCTACGAGAGTCTCTCAGCGCGAACAGACAATTCACGGCAACAATATCACCCATTTAAAAAATTCACACGGCATGCTAAATTCTTTCATAATCTGGGTTACTCCGAGTACCTTATTATTTTTGTATCTTGTTCTATCTCTTCAGGTTTTCTTCATGAAAGAGCCCGCTAACGGCGGGGAAACGTTTCTGGCACTTCTTTGTTAATAGCTCTTTTTTGCTACTTCTACTAATGGGCAAAAATGGAAGTTCTAACTATTCTTATATTTCAATGAAACAATTAGTTATTAATTTATTATTATTATTATTATTATTATTATTATGTATTATTATTATTATTATTATTATTATTATGTTATTATTATTATTATTATTCATTATCGACGTATATTCACTTTATTATTTCATTATATTTAATATCCCAACAATACACGCACCAAGGTACATGCCACAGACCTTTGCCTCTGCAAAGAGCCATTTTCACTCTTTTCTGTATCATGTTCTCGTTCTCTGAGCTATACTCCTCTACACCCACATTGCATCCTACTAGTCTAATCTATTTGTTATATCAAATTATCTAAATCATACTGCTCTCGCATCTCGCGTCTTTGCGAGTCGCTATTTCTATTATAATTATCCTTATTGATAGTGAATTTATCACTTCACCTATTTAGTCCATTATACTAGAATGCTCTACACTTCTTATGTACAACGTATTATCTCTTCCAACTCATAAAACTGCCTAACTATCTTTCTCTCTCGGTAACTAGGCATACCCTTCCATTTTCCGCAGCCTCCCTCCATCCACACAGTTTCGTAGACCACCTTATTTTCCACTGTCAACTTTATCTTTCCTCTGTCAGATATAACCAGCATCAACCTACCCTCACGTCATTTTGCACCACCTACCGTCCCAAGCAACTTGAACTGGCCTAGGCAGATCACACCCTTCATTCGTTCCACAGAGCTCGAACCGCATTGGAGAGCAACTTACTACCAATCACATCATGAGGTCGCTCACAGACACCCCATCACACAATCGAGCAATCGGTTACCTATGCTATGCGCGCTCAGTACTAACCCTGCTCTCGCTCAAATACCCCCGACAATTACTATATTATCGTGCCTCACACAGAACTCTCAGGGAGCAGACCTCAGTCTCACAATCCGCGCTCTCACCAAAAAAAACACTTGCGGACTGATCGTCACCGCTGAACTAATCACTTTGAAACGACTTTGTATACGCTACGGACGACGCTCCAGCTCTACATTGCGAAGTAGACATACAACGGACGACCACGTATCCCATCGATACTATCTTCCCATCAACTACCACAACTTCCACTGCACTAAGTATGCATCCGATCTACAAGAACTCGCGAGATCATAAACACACCCCACCACCCCACAATCTAACAGGCATATAAACATCCCTCCACATAGATGCCACACCACTACCCTACCTTACAAATATACTCTTCCCGACCACAAACCCGCGCATAACACTAGGCCACCCCCTCTCCTACTATGCCAATATCCGGCGAGTACTTTCTTCACGCGTAACTCGATCTGACAGAATCCAACCACCCCACCATTCTCCGAGGGGATGGCCTGCTTCAAGTGTCATAGAAATTCTGCGCCACCCCAATTAACTGTAAGATCCCCACTAACCATTTGTTCACAATGTGGGAGCTCTACCAAAAGCTTAGCATTATATAATGTCATACTCACAACTATTCTCAGTCTCTCGAGTCCCCACACTGCAAGGCTCCCACAGCAGTCATCAGACTAATCTGACGATCCACGCTCTTTTTTTACTTTGGGAGAACAAATCGCCGACAGCTGAGCCGACGACTCTCGAAAACTGTCTCAGCAAGCACACTAGAGTACTCGTCTACCGCGTGATATAACAAAATCGAATACTATCTCAAGGCGACGCCAGCGCCACCGCCCCCACCTACCACTGCTGTGAAACCACACGTAGACAACAACGAGAGATCAACAGACGACCTCCATACGCGCCACACCTCACCCACTCTCTCTCTATCACTATTCTGCCTTACAGAGCAGACAACCCTACCGTGAACCCTTAGGCAATACACTCCACCGACTCCTCACCGCCCGCCACCTCTCATTCGAATGTAGTCCTCCAGCATGAACGCATCTACAACTCACATATCTTCCTACCGACCTGAATATTTTGACTCGCCTGTGTTGGAGGTTCTGTTCTTCAGCACGACGTTTTACACCATCTTCTCCAGGAATAAATTGCCCCCCCCCCTCTGCATCACCCCCATGACCCGCGTTCATTCTAGACGTAGGTCCCCTGAACAGACGTTTTTGACCCGTTGAGAATGTCTCGCTGACATTCACGCACCTCCTACTGCCATAAATTCCCTGCTGTTCGCACAATCTTCGCTGAAATCGCTTTCTTCTGGTCCCAATGGGAAACGTGTTTCCCGTAAGAGATCAGCACCAGTCTCCCCCGGGCAATTTTCGGGTCCATCCTCTCATGACGATGTATCTTCTCCCCCACGACGAACCTATTCCCTTCAACATCGGGCTTCCGACTTTTTGAAGTCTACTTCCACGCCATCTGAGGCTCCCACGGTTTCTTCAAAACGGGCCCGTCGTTCTACGCGTGCTCGGGACTTGGGTGCCACCATTGTTCCGCCTCTGCCATCTCATGACTCTTTAACGGACGTTACCGTGCCTAACCATACTGTTGCCGCTTATTCTATTGATTCTGAATCTTGTCCAGATTCCTGTTTGAATATTACCATCGATTCATGTTTTTCTGACCCTTCCCACTCCAGGGAACGGGTGGACACCCGTGGGGATGCGTCGGTTACTGTGCTCCCCGGTACCACTCCCCATAAAGACACTTGTACCTTATCTTCGGAGGTGCCAACGGTCCCTCCGGATGGTAGTCTTTCACTCTCTCCGGATTTTGCTGTCTCTTTGAGTTCGACACCAGGGGAGGAGGATAAGGAGATCGTCAGCCGCCTTGGCTCGGCCTTCTCTACTGGAACAATTATCCTCCACTGACGCTGTCCGGAGCTTTGACCTGATGTCTGGGGTGGTCCCTACTCTTCCATTCGAGGGCATTGGTGGGATGCCTCGTATTCCCAACGCGGTGAGCCACGATCCTGCTCCCTCTGTGACTCCTGTTGCCTCTAGATTGATGGATTCGATATTGGAGGATGTGGATTCCTCTCTAGCCCGTATTTTTGGAGACGAGTCAGTTGTGGCTGCTGGATCAACTTCTATTATGCTTCCCCGATCCCGTGACATATCCTTTCTTAGGGACTTTATCCTTTCCCCTAGATTCGAGACGCCTCCGGGTGTAGAACGGATGACTTCCCATACCTGCCGAGGTAAGGATGTGCAACCCCCTGATGATACTAAACCTATCATCATCGGAGTTACCGACAGATCTGTTGAATAGTTATCGCATTTATTACCATGGCTAAATTCTTACAATGAAATTGCCCCAACTACTATTCTAACGTCGAAGAGTTAGCTCGACTTATTGAATTTCACCATCCAAAGGCCAAATGCCTTCAGGAGATTCAGCCTCGTGGCAGATATCTTGGGCAACCTTCAGGATACAGGGATCCTCTTGTGTCTGCCCATTTAGGCTCTGATGAAAGAGAGGGAGCGGCGATTATCTTCCATGAGTCTGTCCCTTTTACTCCCCTACCTCTCCAAACTCTCTCATACTGTAGCGGCACGTGTCAACCTGAACCCTACCTTGACGCTGTGTTCACTTTATCTTGCTCCTAGCTGTCCATACATCATGGCGGATTTTGTCGACCTTTTCATGCAACTTCCACAACCTCTCCTCGTTTTGGAAGATTTTAACGTACACCATTCCTTGTGGGGAGACCCGTCTTACGTCTCCGAACGCTGATTGGTTGCTAGATTGTCTGCAGCAGTTCTCTGAGATGTTTGAACACTGGCCTACCAACTCATGAACGCTTTGATACTCGTTTCTCTACTTCGTGGATATCTCTTCATTTCCATCATGGACACCTAACTATGGGAGAAGTCATCTTTCTTCTGTGGGAGTGACCTTTGTCCATTTTTGTCGTATCTCTCAGATCCACCCCATCGCAGCCCTCGTACTCGCCATGGAGATATGACCGCGCATACTGGACTGGCAGACTATGAAAATGCCTTTCCTCCCGCGCTTGACACCTTTCCGACGCCTTTTGCGGCTTTCAAGTTTTTCCAGACTACTATTCTTGGTGCTGCTGAGACTAGTATTCCTCGCTCACAGCAGTGCCATCGTTCTGCTATACTCCGTGGCGGTCTTGGGAGTGTGCACAGGCCAATCGAGGAAAACGCAAACTTTATAGTTCGTACAAACTTACCATCCCTGTCAAATCTGATCTTATTTAAGGTATCTGCTGCTCGATCTTGTCGCATTAACAGAAGGACCAGGAGAGACACTACGTTCCTACTTACGTCCCTACCGTCGACTTCTCCATTTTTGAATTCCGTTTGCAAAGTGGTTCGGAAAATCTCCCTCAAGCACCACATTGATCCCCCAATCGTTCTTAAACACTGGCCGGATGTATCTGACGTGATAACCACATCCGGTGCTGTTGCAGACGAATTGGGCTACCATTTTGCAGCTTGCTCCAGTGGGTTCAGTTACAACGAACCATTCCGTTCTGATCAATTCTTGATACATCCTCCGGACTTCTCGACCCGACACCCGGCGATGACCCTCATAACCACCTTTCTACGGAGGCGGAATTCCGAGAGGCCCTGGGTGGAGAATATTTTTCCTTCCGTTTAGCAAGCTGCGCACATCGTCCCCATTCCCAAACCGAGAAAGACCGAAATTTGGCGACTAACAATCGCCCTATTGCACCAACATGTAAATTGATGGAAAACATGGTTGCCAATTGTCTTCTCCCGACCGTGGGAAAAATCTGGGCTTTATCTACTCTCCAGTTTAGTTTTAGGAAGAACCGCTCTACTCTCGAACCCGCTTCTTTGATTAGATCATGTCATTCGAGAAACCTTTTCAAACAACAAAAAGGTCTTGGCCATTTTCTTTGACCTTGAAAAGGCATATGATTCCATATGGAGATTGGGAATCCTCCAAAAGTTTCATTCCTTGGGCATGCTTGTCAGCTTCCCTATTTTCTTCAGAACCTGACGACTAACAGATTCTCTTTCAGGTACGGTGCAACTCTGTATTCTCTACAGTATTTCTCATGGAAGAAAGGATGCCGTAGGATAGTGTCATAAGTGTGATCCTCTTTGCAGTCGGATTCAATAATGTGCCGTTAAATATCTCCTCCCCAGTCCGATGTTCCCTTTATGTGGATGACCTGGCAATATACATCACTGGAGCCAGACTCTCATACATGGTGCGCCATTTGCAACTGACCATTGATAAACTGTCCACTTGATGTGATGCAAGGGGCTTTTTTGTTCTCCACTTAAAAAACTAAGGCTGTTCTGTTTTGCCGGATAAACCGACTGGGTGGCCGGGAAGAGCCTATCCTATCGTTGGTTCTTTACGACTCCCCGTTACATTCGAACCGCAGGTTAGAGTTTTGGTCATGATTTTTTATGTGCGATTGTCCTATCTTACACATATCAAGCAACTGAAAACCAGTTGCAACCTACCACTGGACTTTCTTCGTCACCTTAATTCTACCACCTGAGGCGCTGGCAGAGGGTTTCAGCTCGGGCTTTATATCGCCTAGGCGAGATCAAGGTTGGGCTATGGATGTGCCACATATGGCCAGATTTCTCGTTCTTACTTGCCACTCCTAGACCCAATCCAAAATGACGGTCACCGTATTGCGACGGGATCTTTGCGTTTTTCACCTAAGGAGAGCCTGGAGGTGGATAGGTTGGCATTTCGCCTGCCTTTTGACCGTTTGCATCGGTGGTGGCAGATGTATGTGAATACCTCCTGATTCCACTTCGAGCTGTTTTGCCTTACTCATATGATCATTACACCGATCCATGGTTACATCCACCCCCCTCCAAGACATGCACAAAGATGTGGTCATTGTCTATGTCTGCTCACCCTTCCCTCCTCAATGCTGTCTTCTCCCACCAAGGCGTGTCACGCAGCCTCAATAGCTGCCTTTACTGACGGCTTCAAGACTAACTAACGATGGTGTGGGAGCATCGGCAATATTTCCTGACAGCACTTTGACCCTTACTCTGTCTTCCTGTTCCTTTGTCTTTACGTCAGAGCTGGTGGCACTGCTTCTAGGGTTCTCATTCTTGACGGAGATGAACATGCCACCATCTTTTCCGACTCAGAACGGGCTTCTTGCAATTCAACAACGGTCCCATAAGAATCCCTTGGTTTCCATCATACAACGTTTCTTGTGCATACTCCATGCCCGTCGAAAAGTTTTGCAGTTCTGTTGAGTTCCTTCTCACGTGTTGGTTGCGGGTAATGAGCGCGCTGATGGGGCAACAGTTCAGGCTGCGGCCTCCCGTAAATCCTGCTACGCGAACCTCCCTCGAAACCTTTGTATGGGGCTTCTTACCGCAACCAACTACTATTCCCCCATCAAAAGTGCTAAACTCCTCTTAGTGAAGCCCCCTCGTGAATAGTTGGTCTATCCGGATTCGCCTGTGCCGACAACAGGAGGTGTCACTGACACCACTCAAAATTGGCCACACTCATTTAACACATTGGTACCTCATGTTAAGGGACTCTCCCTCCCTCTTGTCTGCTTTGCCGGATTCATCTGCTCCTCTCTGTCCACCATCTCCTGATTGATTGTCCCGCTTGGGCGTCACCACGTCGTAGGTACTTTTCCTGCTATCGCCTCCATTCCCTATAGAAATCGACTTTCCTCCATTCTTGCTTGCTGAATCTCCGCTCTTTCGTTCAGACGTGCTTTTTGCGCTCTTACGAGAACTGAATTTACTTCATCAGTTGTAATTTCCTTCATTTGATTTCCATTCGTTGTAACTGAATGGCTTCAGTGTTATTTTCCACTAGTCTCTTCCGCTTCACAGTAAGCAGTGTCTGCCCCTGTACAGGAACTCAAAAAAAAAAAAAAATTATTATTATTAAGTAATTTAAAATATTTTTATTTTTAAAATGGATATGATTGTAACTGAAATTATATTGCAGCCGAAATTACGTCTTTAAAACCTATTTCGAATGATTTTAAAGATTTAACGGTTGAAAGGTAAAAGGCTTTAAGCCACAATTTTGGTAAGTACTTTTTTTTCATCAAATATCTTTACTGTAAATTTAGTTTAGTAAATTGTTGCTTGTGGCATTTAGCTTTTCAAGCATCTATGCATATCGATATACAATGGTGAGTTGCCAAAATTTTATAAAACGGTTCTCTGCTTTGTCATAAGTTAACAACTGGTTAGCCGAACCATCTCCAGCTCACCACTGGATATATCTCTATGCTTGAAAGGCTGAAGTTCAAGAGTAACAATTTAATAATGTATAGTAAATATATTTAAAAAAAAAAAACTTACTAAAATGTCGTTTATGCCCTTTTACCTTTCAACCGTCGATGTTATTTATTTTTTCTTATCATAGAAAGTATTTATAAAAACTGATATTATTAGCAAAAATAACTCCTGATTTAAATTAGAATATTCATGAAATTTGAAGTGGTCTTTCTATTATTTTTGGTTTTAATAATTATTGATAAAGAAAAAATTAAATGTGTGCCATTTTAATTATTATTAATTATTATTATTATTATTATTATTAATATATATACTATATATTATATATATATAATATATAAAAAAAAAAAAATACTAATATAATAAATCTAATTAATGATTGATATTATAATTATATATACGATATATATTAATATATATAGTATATAAATATATATATATACTAATATATAGTATATATATATATATATAAATATATATATACTAATATATGTATAATGATATATACTATATAGTATTATATAATAATATATATATAATTATACTATGCAGATATAAACATATTAATCTCTCTGTATATGGAGCCCTTTATAAATTTTATATATAATTATACATTATATATATATATATATATATATATATATATATATACAGATATATATATATACTTAATTATATATATATATATATATATACAGGATATATATATATATATAGTATATATATATAATTATTATATATATATATATATTATATCACTATATCAAAATATATATATATATATATATATATATATATATATATATATATATATATATATATATATATATATTAATATGCATAAAGAAATATATATATATATATATAATATATATATATATTATATATATATATATATATACTATATATATACCTATATATAGATATATATATATATTACGTATATATATATATATATATATATAATATACTCATATATATATATATATTATATATATATACTATATATATATCAGCTATATATATATATATATATTATATATATATAATATACTATATAGTATAATACAGTATATTATATATACAGTATCTATACACTCAGCGCAGCTACACTGCCAATTTATACTATATATATATATATATATATATTATATTATTGCGGAACAGAATTATTTATTCCATTTAAAATCCCGTTTTGATAATGTGAATAATTAGACAATTTTTATTTTTTGGTTTTGGTAACTCATTAAATGCTATCAGCAAATTAATGTTGATATATTTTTTTTATTTTATTTTCCCTTTTGGTTTGTGTCGAATAAATTTTTAGTTTAACATGTGGAGAGAGATTAGGGTTGGCCGACCTAGTTTGGAAATCTATTGAAGTGCTCCGGTGTTATGCGGTTCGAAAAAAGATTGGTGGTGCTGGCGCGCTACCTACCTGTGCGTTCTTCGACCAACCCTACGAATTATATAGTTGGAGCAAGGTTCTCCACAATGCTTTCATTATTTAGTTACCTGCTTGAATAGTTGAATAGATTTTGTATCTTTACCTTTAAGAATTATATGGGTAGAAGTTACCAATTCTTTAAAGCACATGGCTGTATGTGGTTTTAGGAGAGGTTTATGGTTTCAATGTTATGCCATGTGAAGCTGAAAGTTTAAGGTTGTTAAAGGTGGATGTTCAGTTGACAACCCTTTTGGTCTTTGGTAAGACCATCCAAATGATAAATGAAACTTGAGCCATCTTTCTTATACATGAGCGAATAACTCTCTCTTGCAGTTACGATAACTATGTTGATAATTCTGTCAATCGAATAGCATAACAAACTTCCTTAAAACTGTTCTGGCAACTGTGGTGATGCAAGTTTAAGATAATTTTTCTTATGACCGGAAATATTTTTTAGCATTTGGAAAGCAGAAAATGGAGGTTCCCTTAAAAGAGGATTACATTGAAACGGAGCTAGATCATTTGAATAGTTGGAAGCTGACAGGGCTGAGGCCACCCAACTGAAGAAGGACCTGTTCAACCTACAATAATTAGGTACCTAAAATCTGGCCACTAAAGGGGTGTATTTAAATCGACAGAAGCCTAAATTTTTTTAGTTTTACGAATGAATGGTAGTACTTAAACTAATGTGTAAAAGTTGAATAGAAATGAAAAAAAAAAAATTTTGAAAACACAATAAATTTTCTTGAAGACAAAAGGGAGGCGATATTAAATAATTCAAGACTACTGGATGGTAACAAAATGTAAACAGTTTTAACTTAGCCTCGTTCATACAGGAAAAACGTATAAGAATAAAATGAGAGTCAAAACAAAGTTCGTAATTTCTATCTTAATCATTAATCCGTTAGCTTAACTGCAGTTTTCCAAA
>JABUQX010061264.1:20000-72500 GCA_015478945.1 Trachelipus rathkii
TTCAATATCTGTTAGTAGATAAGTAAACATATATAAAATGCTATGACTTGTTTTGAGTTTCTTGGCTTTAGAGTGTAGAAAATAACCTGTATTATAATATTCATATTATAATATTTTATATATATATAATATTAATCATAATAACTATATCATTAGATAATTATATATATATTATATATATATATCGTATATATACTAATTATATATATTATAATTATATATAATATAATAATATATTATATATATAATATATAGTTAATATATATATAGTATATATATAAGTAATATTATAATATTTAATATATATTATTAATTAATATATAATTATATTAATATATCATATTTAATAATAATATATATATAATATATTATAGTATATAATATAAAATAATACTATATATATTAATATAACTAAATTATATATATAATTATATTTAATATATAATATTATAAATATATATATAAATTAATAATATATTATATAATATATTATATTATTATTATATACTATTAATATATATACTATATATATAATATTAAAGTATTAAAGTCACCCTGCCTAACCCTGAGAGACAATACGGCAACTGATGCCTGATATAATTAATATATAGTATATATATATATTTATATTATAACTATATATTTGATATATATAAAATTATAAATATTATACTATACTATATATACTATACTATATATTAAGTATAATAATATAATAATATTATTAATATATATATAATATATATATAATATTATATATAACTTATATAAAATAATATATAATATATAATAATATTAATAATATATTATATATATATAGTATATATTATATATATATATAATATATATATAATATATATATAATATATAATATATATATATATATTATATATATTATTAAAATAATATTATATATATATATATATATATTATATATTATAATAAAAATATAGTAGTATATATATATATTATTATTAACAATATATATATCATAGTATATAATAATATTATATATATATATATATATATATATATATATATATATATACTATATATATTATGAATATTAAGTAATAATTTTAATATAATATACTATTAATATATATTAAATACCGTATATATATTATATATAGTATATATGTATATATAATAAATATAAAAATATATACTACTAACTATATATATTATATATATTACTATATTATATATATATTAATTAAATATATATAATTATATTATATATATATATATTAATAATATATATATATATAGTAATATTTATATATAGATACTATACTTTTAAATTCATGACATTGTTTGTTTCATTATCCGTTACAATTTCTAAATGTAGGTGTAGCGGCAGCACAGGTGCAACAACAAATTTTATATTTTAAAATGAAAATACGTGTAAGCAGCTCATAACCATACAAACTTAATTAGTATATGTGATTAGATTTGAGGGTTACTTTATCATCTCACCTTATCAAGATTAAAGTAAGATGATTACCATGACGCATGAATGTCATTATAGGGAGAAGTATTATATTCATTTAACTATGTATCAAAATTTTACTGTAGTATATATTAGTGGAATATGTTGTAACAGGTAGGACAAATAACTTTACATCATAGGTTAGAGTTCGTGCTGAAATTGGCGCCATACACTTCTATCAAAAAAAACCTTAAGTCATTACATTCGCATGTCCAAATGTTGGACAATTAATATATCTCATATGGACTGCACTATACTACGATCAGTAATTAACGATATTTCTAAATACGCTTAAACCTATTTTTGCAAAATTGGAAAAAAGTTTGGAGTCTACATTACTTTATGTAATTACATTACTGGAGTAACAACCCAACCCATGTTTTTTATCGCAATACACTATTATATGATCAAAACCATATTTTTAGCAACACTATACTATTATATGACTCACGCCAAATCTTTCAACACAACTCTTATACGTTATTATTTAGTACTATATCTGATTAATTTATTTAATTTATTTGATTTAGTGAAGAATGAAGATAAATTTAAAAAGTTTATTCATTATTATCAAACAAATACCAATTATATTCCTTTATTATTATTAATTGATTATTATTATTTATTAATTATTATTATTATTATTGATTATTTATATTATTATTATTCTTTAACACCGTTTCTATTCACATTATTTAATTTAATATTATTATTATTATTATATCATTTATTCACATTTATAAATATATTATTTCTATCGTTATTTAAATATTAAATATTCAATATTATTATTAATTTACTAAATTATTTTATTATTATATTATTATTTATTATTAATTATTTAATTTGATATATATATTAATTATTATTTTACTTATTATAATATTATTATCCTATATATATTTTAATTATTATTAGAAACATTATAATTATTAATTATAATTATACTTTAATTATTAAACTTCACCTTAAGAATTCACAGACAACTTGTTTAAATATTATACTTATATTTCATTCATGCAGTAATATATAATCATAGAACTAACCTGTACACTATTTTAGTCTAATTCATCGACTAAATAACGGAAATAAATAGGTCTATAAAGGATTTAATATATTTATATTACATGATATATTATATATTTCCATTCATAGGAAAAATTACTAAAGTTCATTGAATATTAATATAATTATTATTATTGATTGATTATTAATTTAATTATTATTCATTGATTCATTTAATTTAATTATTTATATATTTCATTATTATTATTATATTATTATTATTCGTTATTATATATATTTATTACTAATTATTATTATTTTTATATTATTAATTAAATTATTATTATTTTATTATTTAATCTTATTATTATTATATATAATATTATATTATTATATTATTATATTATTATAAATGATGGATTCTAATCTATTTATGTTTGTCGCTACGTGCTATTATAATAATCCTATTATTGTTAAAACATTAATTAAGTTAATGATTCGGTTTCCTAATTATTAAGTGTTATTTATCTATACTATAATTTATCTTTAATTATTATTATTTACTATTATATATTTTATTATTATTATTATTTGATTATTAATTATTATTATTATTATTATTTAATTATTATTATTATTATTATTATATTATTATTGATATTATTATGTTATTATAATTTATTAGTGTATTATTATTATTATTATTATTATTATATTCCTTATTATTTATATTTATATTTATATATTAATTTATGTTCTGTAATAATATAGTAATTATTAATATTAAAAAAATAATATTTTTATTCATTATTTTAAAAAAGTTAATTTCTAAATTTATATTAATTATTTTTAGGTTAAATTTCTCTTATTATTACTTATTTATTATTAATGTTATAGAGTTTAAAAGATTCTGAATAGTTTATATTATTATATATTATTTTAATTTAAATGAATTTAATTAATATATATATATATTAGAAATATTTATTATTTATTATATACTTATATATAATTATAATGAGTATTATTTATATTAATTAAGTATTTTATTATTATTATTATTATTTATAATTTACTTATTAATATTATTAATTAATTATAATTATATTATTGTAATTAAAACTATATTTATTTCAATTTATATATTATTATTCCTTATTAATTTATTGATATATTATAATAGAGAATACCATAATTTATATTATTATTATTAATTATTATCTATTGATTGTTTATAATTATGTTAAAATGTACTTCCTATAAATTTTAATATTTATGATTAAATTATATTATATATTATTAATTATTATTACTCCTCTACTTATATAAAATATATCAAATTGCATCATTGTGATTCTTAAATTCAGAATAATTCACTCGGCAATCGTATGAAGAATACGCAACTTAAAATACGTATAACTCGAGAAGAACTAAATTATATATTTTATTATATATTATTATATTATTATTATTCGTTATTCATTTGAGAAATTTGTTTCATATAATAAATTAATTAGTTTTCACTTATACTTCATGAGTCTTATTCTTATTCATTATGTGTAATTAATATTCAGTTATTATTAATTCTTATATTATTTATAACTTTATTAATTCTAGTTTGTTTTACTAATGAAATCATAGTTATTCTTATATAATTAATCAAAATTATCTTATAAATTATTATATTAGTTAATATATATTATTATTAATGATATAATTATTTATTATATTAATTTATTATATTATAATTATTATAATAATATAATTTCAACTCCTACAGTAAATAATATCGTATTATTATAATTAATTATTAAATTATGAATTTCAATATTTATTAATTATTATATAATTATTATTATCATTATTTAATAATATTAATTATTATTATTATTCACTCATTATTTCTTAATATGTCATATATTATACATTCCTATAATCTTATAATTATTTATGATTATATATATTAATATTATTCATTTATTATGTATAAATATCATAATTATTAATTATCTATATATTATTATTAATTAATTATATACTTATAATTATTTTAATTATACCTCTCGCTTTATTATACTATATCTATTTAGTTATTATTAATTTATTATAATAATTAATATATAATTAATATATCTATTATTATTATCCTCACTTCATTATTCATCAACCTACTATTCCTTCATATTATTAAACATTTTATTATAATTTAATTATTATTCATATTATTATTCATTATTAATTTATTAATTTAAATATATGTATTATCATATTATTATTAATTATCTTATTATTATTATTTAATTATTTATATTATTATTTATCAATTTATTAATTATGATATCAAAAATAAAATTTAAATAATGAATAGTTTTCTTTTATTCATATATAGTAATTATATTAATTATTATTACATTATAATAAAATACATAAATTAAAATTATAGCTGAGTACTATATATAAGATAATAAGTTGGGAAGCTCTTATTTCAGAAAGAAATGTCGAATACTTCACAATTGGACACTCAAATTAAGAAAAATGTGAAGGAAGATAAGAGGAAAACTTGTACCAACTGTATGAAACTATAGATGGGCCAGCAAGGTCTGCATTAAGGTCTCAAGTGACTCTGGACGTCTGAAAATGATCAACTCCAGCCTGAAAATGAACGTGAAATTTAGAAGCCTTCTTAAGTTTGGAGATGACCAGGTTTTGAAGAAAAACTTAGACCTTACTTCTATCGCCCAAAAATTCAATGTATACGAGTCCGATGATACAGAATTGAAATCATAGTCTTTATCGCTTAATACAAAGATAAATAAAATGAGAGAAGTTAATGAAAAACGAAATTTTTTTCCAGTAAAGTAGCAGTGGATGAAAATCAATCGGAGAATATATTTCCTCAAAACAGAACAGTTTTCCTTGTGGAAAGTACGTGATGTGAATAGGATAGAGGAGGAAGTGAAAACTCCCTATTCTTAAGAGAGGATTAATTTATCATTTGTTCCCGAGGTTTATGATATAAATAACGGAAGGCAAAGCATTGCAAAGTGTAATATAAGAAGAACTCGCCACTTGTTTAAAACTCGAAAATTTTAAGAGACCAAAGAATATCCACCGGAGCCTCTTATCCATGAGAGGCGAATCCCGCATGAGTGCAGATCTGTTATCGGAATGAGTATTCCCCAAAAAAAGACCTATACACACATTGTGTACAACATTGTTATCATCAATGTCTCGAAAGACTCTGTCATAAATTCAGGCAATTCGAAACGTCCTATGATTCATAATGATAATAATGCACTTTTTTTCGATCGAGTTCGAAGCGTTTTAGAACTTCTGTGTGTAGAAAATAATCGATAGATAGTTTCTTAGTAAACAAAATAACAAGAGGATCAAAAATAGGTGTGCGCGAAGATATACCGAGGTGAGGTGTGAACGGCATGAAGCGGATTTCCTTTTTAATAGAGACTCTTGAGCCAATAATACTTGCGTCATTGAAGAAATAAAAGAATGGCCGCCGGTTAAAAGTACACAGAGAAGCTACTCTCGTTGTAAATTCAAATCGAGTAAATATTGAATTCATATAACATTATACGTCTTAAGTAAATTTTGGAATAACCTACACCCGATGTATATCAAAACAGTTACAGAGTAATGCCATTTGTACATTGGTCAGTGCAATAAACATAGGAAAGACATTTGTCAACTTCTGGTCCGTCGAAAAAGAGAGGACAAAAATGCAGCAGAGAGATGTAAAACCAATATCAACCATGCTAAAAATCTATTGGACAGCATTTAGGTATTGAAATAACAATTCCAAGAACTAGCGAAGTTGCAGAAACATCGTATAATGTCGCTACAATCAGAACAACGATCCCGAATCATACTGACCCAGCATCGTCAGTTTTTATATTCCGTTTATTGATCGATCGATTCTTTGTTGACTGAGAATGACTTTCTCTCGCATGAAAACCACTATCATATGTCACTTCCGTCATATTTTATCCACGAAAAGTGCATGTACTTAATAAGAATATTGAAGAAAAGCATCCCCTTTATAATAACGACGACATTCCAACCTCACGAGATACAACAAAAGGAGAGTGGTGTCTCAAAGGCAGCGTAGAATGGCTGTAGAAACTGAGAAACAAAACAGCGATCGGTGCTTATGCTAAGTGTGACAAGAGGCAGTTTCCTGAATCATTCTATCTACATTTTATCTATCTAGCATATTGCCTGTATCCACCGCAATATTAGAAAGAACCTTTTCGATACTTTACGCTTGCCGCCATCACGTTTACGAATTGTGTTGAAAAGTGTGTTCGCATTAAAGGTCTTGCTTTACTGTCAAGTCATCGAGATCTCAGCACAGCAATGAAAATAATTTGAATCACCTCAGTCAAAAAACAAGGAAACTGAATTGACCTCATAAAACGATGGTAAGTCTTATGATGCATGTATATATTATAATATTATAATATATTAATAATAATATATAATATTATAATATATAATAAATAAATTATAATATATATATAAATATTTATATATATATATAATATAATATTATATATATATATAATATATATAAATAATATAAATATATATTATATAAAATTTTAATTTATAATATTGATATTATAATTATATTTCTAAACTAAATATATATATATCAGATATATCATATATAATAGTATATAGTATATATATTATATATAAATATATTAAATAATGATATAATATAATTATAATATATATATCTTAAATATATATATATATATATATATATATTATTATATATACATGTAATTTTATTATAATATTATTATATTATTATTTCTAAATTTTTAAATATATATTATTATGATATATATATATATATATATATATATATATATATAATACATAACTATATATAATGTTATTATAATATATATATATAGTATAGTATATATAAATTTAACTTCATAAATGTAACCACTTGCGAAAGTCGCAGCCCCCCCCGAAAAAAATTCCTGGCTACGGGCCTGGTAGATATCATACATGATATGGGGAGGGGTAATATTCAAAAATACTGACATACTTCAAGGGATTATCGAAGCGTAACCAAATAGCTCGTGATATCACAAATCGATATGTTTTATTTTAAAGTTGTATCATACATTCTATGCGTTTAATAGTCGACGTAAAATATAATTGTACATTATCATTTTACATTGTAGTAATATGAATAGCCTTTCAGGGGGGGGGGGGGGGTACGGTTGGTGCATCCTGCCATAGATGTACCCCTCATCGAAGTAATAAGATATAATATATATATATATATAATAATATTATATATATAATATATAGGATATATAAATATATATATATATATAAATATATATATCTGTGTGTGTGTGGTGTTGTGTGTGTGTGATGGTTGTGTAAGGTGTGTGTGCGCAGCGTGCGTGTGTAACAACACTTTCTCCAAATATTTCTCGCTTCTCATATACTATTGCATTTACACACTCAGCTAAAAAGGGCGTGGTTTTGTGGAGATCAATATGACCCAAGTGACGCTGAGAAAGAATATGACCCAAGTATAAGGTGCACTGTATTTTTGTCCACGATAGTACATGTATACCCAAGCGAGTGATTGAATCTCTCGCTTCTCTGTATGTGGGCTCTTAACCAGCGGATGAAGCGAACTCTCTCTCTCTCTCTCATCTCTCCTCTCTCTCTCTCTCGCCTCTCGCCGCGAAGTCTCCCTGGTCAACTGCGTAGTTTACCATGTCCGATAGGCAATGTATATATATATATATAATATTATAATATGATATATATATATATATATTATATATACTATATATAATATATATATATAATATATATATATATATATATATATTATATATATATATAATATATGATATATAATATATATAATATAATCACAACATATGTAATTAGCAAGTACGGAAGTGTTTACAGTTAATGATACCTAAACACTTAAAATGTTAGTATACTAGTTAATATATTCCCCCCCTATCACTTCGGGATTTTTCACCTATCGCTGGTGGTCTAGAACGAATCCCGCCATACGTGAGGTTTCACATGTGTTTTAGCTAAAAGGTTTGTAACTTTTTGCCTACATCTAATGTTTTTTTTTTTTTACCCCAATAAGTCATAGAAGTTAAAGTTGCCAAGTAATAAATTTAAATCTATAATACCTAACGCAAACTAAATAATCTTACTTACTTACTTACTACTTACTTGATTTACTTACCTAACTAACCTTACATAAATATTCTATAAAATATATTACACATTTTCTTTGCAGTAAAATGCAATTTTGTTTTCCCTCTCCGTGAAAATTTTTTCTTACTTTTTCCTACATTTAATCTGCTGGAGAAAGATCTTACTAAATGTCCTATATATAGTATATATCGATATAATTATATATATATAGTATAATATATATATATATATATATATATATAATATATTATATATTTATAGTATATATATATATTATATAATAATATATAATAATATATAATATATATAATTTATATATTATATATGTATATATATATTATATAATATATATATAAATGTATATATAATAATATATATATATATATATATATATAATATATATTATATAATATTAATATATATATTATATAATATATATAATATTATATAATTTTATATATAATATATATATAATATATATAGTATATGTATATATATATATATAAGTATGTATATAATAAATATAATTAATATAGTAGTATATATATATAATTATATATATATATATACATATATAATACTATTTTATATATAATATATATATATATATATATATATATAATATAGTATATAATGATTCATAATATATATATAATATATATACTAATATAGACCCTGTTATGTTTTACGACTCCGTCAGTTTTAAATCTTTTTTTTTAATTTTTTTTTATATATTTCTATATATCGATCCTAACAGTACCACTTTTCACAGAGGTGACGGACATGATCTCAAAAATATATAGGAACAGTTACGTTTTACGGACTCCGTCAGTTATAACCTTTTTTTTTTTTTCTAACTAAAGGAATACCTCAAGGGTAACCGAAAAGATGCGAGGAGTCGGGGGTCTCCGGCCTTGCCGGGGAACGACAGGGTAGGACTATTTCCCCCCTCGGGAGGGTCTCCGACCCCCGCTCTTTGGTAATTTTTTTTTTTTTTTTTTTTTTTTTTTTTTTTTTTTTTTTTTTTTTTTGGTGTGCGTGTGTGTGCTCCTCCCCTCCCGGGTATGAAACGTCCCCCCCTCTGTCCGCCCGTCGGCTCGAGCCACCTATTTTTTTTTTATTATATTTTTTTTAATTTTTTGTAGTATGTTTTACACGCTGATTCCAAATATGTAATTGTTTATTTTTATATGTGCCTTAATTTTTGGAGATATCATTCGATTTTCATGATTTTTTTTTTTTTTCTTTTTTTGTTTTTTATTTTTTTTTTTCATTTTTTTTTTTTACATTTTGTTAATTAAGCTTTATACGCCGATTCAAAAATATGCAATTGTTTAGCTGGTAATGTTCACATATTCGAAGATAATCATTTTTAAAATATCACATGACTTACAAGGTGTGTGATTTTAAATAAATAATTTAAAAATATTGGAAGTGCTCAAAATACGGTTAGTACTATTTATGACGTTCGAACATCAATATTTAAAAAAAAAAAAAAAACAAAAACACGATCCTTAAAGAATATATATATAATAATATATAATATAATATAAATATATAATATATATATGTAATAATATATTATATATATTATATAATAAATTTTTGTATTATATATAATATAATAGTATATATTATATATATATAATATATATAAATATATATTATATATATACAAAATATATAAGGTAGCTTACAATCACATCATCCAAAATCAATTGGGGGTCGTGGGCTCCCCCTTGGTACTGTCAAGGAAAACGAACGATGAGCGTTTTCGGTTCCCCCAAAGGGGCGCTATGTCTTTTGGTGTACATTTAATGTACGCCGTTTTACCCTGGGGGTGGCTGCCCCCGGGGAGCTATATTTCCATGTACGTGCTGACACACACACACACACACGAGGCTACTAAACCCCAGGTGCGCGCGTAGCCGCGCCAATTTGCTTACTATACCGCCTAACGTGCACACGAGCTCACTTACTTACATGAGCTATACGTCTGACGTCATCGCTGTGTGTTTGGTTGTGCGAGCCAACACAACCACACCCACACATGACATTGTAAGTACAACGATTAAGGTACACTTGAAAGTGTATTAAGTACACTTGGAGTGGATAAGTACCTATTCGGGTTCCCCGCGCATCCTCGGTTGTCGCCTTGCGGGGGACCGCGCCGTTTTGCTCATCCACTTCGCGCGTCGACCCCCCGTCTGCCTGCCTCGCCTCGTCGCATGTCTGTGTGCGACTACACACGTGTGGTTGACGCTCGCAGCCATCTTGTGTGACGTCACAGCGCCCTGTGCGACGTGCGCACAATCTCTTTAAAAAATTAGTCATATCTGGGAATATAGGATTCAGATAATATAATAAAATAATGAATAATATATATATATATAATATATATATATATATATATATATAAGATATAATAGTATATATAATTGTATTATATATATATAATGTATATATAATATATATATTTATATAGGGTATATATATAGTATATAATATAATTATATATATATTATGTATAAGTATATAGAGGATGCTAGTAATATTAGTATAGTATATACTGTAGTATATATAGTAATATTATGTTATATATATTATATATAATTTCATGGAAATCGTATTTTTTATAGGTCTTAAAGCCGTGTCCGCTCCATAATCATATAATATATAATATATATAATACTATAATATATATATATAGTATATATATATATAACTATAGATTATATATATATATATATATATATAATATAATATATATATATAATATATATAATATATATATAAACACATTTTCGTTCACCATTCTATGGAAGAGGGAAAAGAACAAAAAGATGAAATTTTATAGTACTTAGTTATTAGGCTGAAGGGGTTGTGTGAGCTAGAGAGAGAGAGAGCAGGAGAGAGAGAGAGAGAGAGAGAGAGAGAGAGAGAGAGAGAGTTGAGAGGAGAGAGAGAGAGAGAAGAAGAGAGAAGAGAGAGAAAGAGAGAGGAGAGAGAGAAGAGAGAGAGAGAAGAGAGAGAGAGAAGGAGACGGAGAGAAGAGAGAGATGAGAGAGAGAGAGAGAGAGAGAGAAGAGGAGAGGAGAAGAGAGGTGTTTTCATTTACAGTTTATTTATTTACTTTATTTGTGCACAAGGCGAATTAACAACCAGCATATATATACTAAAGTAGTAATATATATACTTATATATAATATATATATATACCTATTTATAGGTATATATATAATATATATAATTTATATAATAAATATCTATATTTATAATATATATATATATATATAGTATATATATATATATATATATATATATCTTCTCTCCTCAATAATCCATAGTTCGATGGTGCTTGTTCTCGGGCCATTCAGGCTAGAGACACGGAGTGCCGCTATCTGGAGTGAAAAATTCTCGTTCTCGCATATCACTCTTGCTAATTTTCATTCTGCTAGAAAACGTGCAGGGGAACTCTTCGACGAGCAAAGCGGCTTTCATCAACGAAATGGCTAACCTCTCCTTGGTTCTCCTACGAACAAATCTTTCTGGCCTCTGGCCAAAAACATCCCTAACAACTTCTGTGTAAATCTGTCTTTCGCTCCTCTTATTCGCTCTGAGGTCTGTTGCTAATTCTCCAACTGAAAAGGGCCAATCTCTTCGGCCTCCTAATTTCCTCTAATTCAAACCTTGGACGATCCTGGCATTCCTCTCCTACCGCTTCTTCCCTCCTTCTCCTCTAAGGTGCCTTTGCCTGTGATTACATTCGATCGGGTGCAGGGCTCCTGAAATCTACGAACGTCAGGGATCTGCGGGTGGCCCGGATGGCATCCTTCCCCGAGTTTTGAGGAGTGTCGCTTTCCGTGCTATCCCCCCCCTCCGTTCAACTATATTCTCTATGTCCTCAAATACTAGCACTTTCCCTCAGTGTTGGAACACGCACATGTCCAACCTATTCCGAAAAAAGGAAGGCGCTCTGATCCAACCTATTCGCCCTATAGCTCTTACTTGTATTCTATCTAGATCTTTGAAACGCTTCTCAACTCTCATTTCTTAGAATCATTCTCTGGAATCCGTCATTCACTTCTTTCCCGATCGCCAGGTGACGGGGCTTTCGTGAGCTCGTAGGTTGACTGGCGATCCATACTGTCCTATCTTACTGATTTCATGGTTTTTGCCGCGCCTTAGGAACTACGGCGAACTTGCGTGTGCCAGCTTTGACCATATCCAAAGCATTTGACCGGGTATGGCACAGCGTCACTGCTCTCCAAGCTCCCCCTTTGGGTTTCCTCCTTCTCTTGTCTTACTTATGTCTAGCTTTCTTCAACTCGCTCTAACACTATGTTGATACGGGCGAACTTCTTCTTCCTTTCTGCAATGAGTGGTTCCTCCAGGTTCTGTCTTATCTCCTACTGTATTCCCTACTTTCAATTAATGATCTTCTCACCGCACTCTAACTTCTAATTGCACTCATATGCCCGATGCCTCGACCCTCATTCGTGCAACTCTTTTCAATTCTGAGTCCTTCTTTACTTTCTAGAATGCCTCTCGCTTAAATATTTCCCGATCTATTCTCGCTGATCTGGATAGAATTTCCGGTGGGGTCCGTCGAACCTTGTGAAATTCAATTCCTTTAAAACTCAACTTCTTTCCACAAATTTCCCTCTCTAAGACACCTTCTAACTTCCTATCTCTTTCGACGGTTCTCTAGTCTCTCCTGTCGAAATATAAACAATCCTTGGCCTTAACATAAACACAAAAAATTCTTCGAAACCTCACATCACACGGTTGCTAGGGCGGCCTCCAAAGAAACTGGGAGTTCTTCTTAGACTGCGAGACTTTTTTTCCCTTCACAGTGTACTCCAGGTATACAAAGGCCTCATCCGCCGCTTTCGTAGGTGGAAGTTACTCGCTCTCATATCGGGGGGCGCTCAGGTTTCACCTCGCGCTTTTGATAGGTCCGAGTCAAAGGCAAAACAGACTATATTAAACTGTCCTGTGTCTTCTAGTTCACATTGACCCCTCTTAACTTTGCGGCGCGATTTGGTTCTTTTAATCTCTTTTCTATATGGTACCGATCGGTAAGTGCTCCGCTGGAAACTTTCCACTCGCGTGCCACCAGCTTTAAGACGCCCTCGTAGCACAAGGGGGTGCTGTGTCCGCACAACTGCATGCGTTTTGTGTGTTGGCATATCAGCAACCCAGACTAGTTCGATCTGCGGTTGCCTCTCTTCTTCCTGCCACCATCTTGTTCTGTGAATCTTAAATCCATTCGGTTAACGGATGAGGTTGTTTCCTACTGCAGTTATTCAGTCTCCCCGTCAGCTTATAAAGCCCGCGCTTAGTGCCATATCAGCGTGGTCGGTAAGCGAGTTGTGTATTCAAAGTGGTAATTTGTGTGTTGTCTTTTAACCTCTGCCCTCCTTAATATTAGGGCTCATTGCCCGTGAGCGGTGGGATAGACCGAAAAACAAAAAATAAAAAAAAATAAAAATAAAATAATATATATATATTATATATATAATATAATATATATATATATATATATGATTATATATAGGTATAAGTAATAATAATAATAGTATATATATATAATATATATATATAAGTATATATAAATACTATATATATATCTAATATATAATAAATATATACAATATATATAATATATATAAATACTATAATGTATATATTGATATATATATATATATAATATATAAGTATATAAGATTATTAATTATAGTATATATATATAAAAATATATATAATCATATATTAATATATTGATATATAATATAGATATATATTATATATATATGATAGAAAACTATATATCACTAATATATTATATATATATATAATATATATATAGTAATATTAATATATATATAATATATATATATTATAAATATATATTATACTATATATATATATATTGGGAAATAAGTTTTTCGGGGGGTAATAAAAACAGGTTTTCACATCAAGGTATTCATTACATAGGCCGAAACTATATAGTCCATGACATACAAATTTTTAACATCAAATAATATTTACAAGTTCATTAAAACCTACACTGTTTCAAGAAAACCTTAATGAAATAAATACAGTAAATCCCACATAAATTAGAGTAGGGAGGTGTGAAATACCAAGTTTCATTTGTTATTAATATAATTTAATGATCATATATTTTAGAAAATGAGATATTATAAATGGATTACGCAATATAAAATTTAACATCTAAAATCCAGGTAGACAGCTCCATTTTCTCCCTAAAGGACTGAAATCCAGTGTCCCTCATTTGTAATATCACCTATGTGAATGTTATGGAATATGAAATACTGAATCCTTTGCCAATTTACAAGAACAGCAACCATTAATGTGCGAAGACTCCTATAAATCGTGGCTCGTTTTTAAATACCGTTTTTCCTCTTCATTCATCTTAAATAATTCAAAAGCACATTCGTACTCCTATCAATTCGAGAGCTGAGTGAAGGAGATGCTCCAAGAAAAACCAATACAGTGATCGGGTGATTGTAGACTTTGTTCCGCCGACGGAACAGACTTATTCGCGAGAGTGTCCCCTTTTCAATAATACGTTTAAATGACTAGCATTACAAGCTGAAAGATCAGCGGTTAAGGTCGTAAGCGTATAAATTACTATTGTCTTCTGCGTATTCTTCAAGTCTATTCACAGTTCCACTATCGCTTACAACGCGACAGATTTGGCTATTAAATCGTAAAAAGGACGTGATAGCATAAAGATTGGGGATCATTGTATAAGCAATTGTCATAGTCGCGTTTCCATAAGGTTGAACCGATTCACATTCAAACTGATCCTCTAATCCAAAGTGGATTGAATTTATAGGGCGACTTTTTAAATGACCGAGTAATGCTATGGTCATGTTCTACAGAATCCCTATTTACGACTTTCTGAGGAGATTTCCGTTCACTAATGATTAGGTTATTATTGATACTCGAATAACCTTGTGTGAAATCTAAATAGCTTAGTTTTTCAACTCGTCGGGATAGATACTGTAGCTTGTAGTGGCAAGAAGTGATCTTTCAATCTTCAAATGTCTTGGGTAATTAATTCAGCTTTTCTGACATAGAAGATAAGCTCTAAAAAAAGTTTGAAAATAGGTTCTGGACAAACAACCGTAGTGGCGGGTGCCGTTGCTTTTTTATTTTAAAGCGTAAATTTAGAACTTGCTCTGTAATCGGATTCTGGTATCTACAGCAGGAAGAATAAGTCTTTCCTTGAGGAGAAGATATCACCATAAAGACTGCTGTTACGCAGAAAGTGTTATTTGTGTTTTTAGCTGCGTTATCTATATGGTGGATAACATCCCTTAGGAACTATAATAACCCGCACAAGATTGGAGATAGATTTGTTTGGCATCGCGTCAGAATATATTTTAATTAATGTTCTATAATAACTCCTCTAGACGGATAATTCACGGCTGACGGCCCATAGTGAAGTTTCGTTAGGTAGTACTGTCAATCTGGTTAAAACAAGTATACCAAGAAATTTGACCCGTGTACACTATATGTCGTCGCCTGAGCAGGAAGAATTTCTGTACGCATTCAGGTTTTGGTCAATTTTGTTTTTAAATATAAAACATCACATTTGAAGGTCCATATATCTTGGTTCCGCGTTACCCGATAGTTGAACTCGAGAGGGACTATTCGTTTGTTGGGTATCGTAGTGTAGGGGTGTAATACTGAATAAGTGTGGTCTCACTTACACTAGATCTTGGTGGGGTTCATCGATGTATATTAGGTCTAATTCTGCATCCTTCACAGCAGTCTGCCTAGAAGGATGACCGGAATGCAGTCTTGCCTGTAACTAGAACTCTACCCTAATGACAGCCAAGGGATAAAACTTGGCGTTATATACAGTACATCAATACATTACAGTTAGTAATAAAATACAACACATCGATCATTCTTTTTCTTAGAACCCTCTGGCTTTAAAACGTTTTCTAGCTGTTAATTTTCTTGAGTCCTTCAAGCACATGCCGCGTTCATCTTCGGGCGCTAAAATTTTCTGTCTTGACATATCATCCAACATCTCATCAGAAACATCAGCAATCCGCTTTTTTCTTTTTAAGGACGTACGTGGATTATCCCCTGCCATATATCTGTATAACGTGTATTGCACTCCCCTGTGTCTTCATAGCTTTTTTACCTATAATATTCACCTCCTCTCCAATAGAGGCAATGCGCTTCTCCATAAATTTGCAAAAAATCCCACCCAGACCGTATCCTCGCTGTAATTTCGACCCAAGTAAACACTGCTATCTCCCGTCATTATTAACAGGAATCTTGTTTTTAACTATCTCTAACTGTGAAGGAGTAAGTTGATGAAGTTGAAAAAATATAGACCTAAAAGCCGTGACTTATACTATACGTCCTATACACTCCTACTATCTTCTTGAAGTTTCTTCTAATATGCCACTGCTGTTTCTAATAAATAAGTTCATCAGTACTTGTAGTTAATATGGCCTGATTCTTTCTAAATGTGGAACTTACAGCACAGCGTCCCATCAGTGAATGGAATGCTCGTTCCTTCCAACATCCTTTATATTGCATACGACAGAGCCAAAATGTAGCGCGAATCAAGAGGTAAGTAAATGTACATTGGAAAAGTTATAACTTTCTCATTTTCAGGGAAACGAACCACCCTCAATAAGGGGGCTTTAGTGTTTCCTACATACTGATGTTCAACTATATCGGTGTAAATATATGCCATTCCCTGATCTTGTAACATCTCTGAAGGTATACATACAAAATTGAGTGAGAAGAGCGTTTTCATTAGGTTATATTTGTACTCAAGACATCTATCACCATTCGTCGACTCGAGTAGTACATTATATCTAATCAATCCGATCGCACTTGATGATAAAACAATAGGAGTCTTTCAAGTTCGACCACACAAATTAGAGCCTTAGTGTGACGACCCCTGTCTTGCCCTAAATCGTATATTCAGTGATGAATATTTATAATTCCTTACAATTCTTACTTGTAGCGCGGCGAGTTTGTGTTTTTAAAATAAGTATAAATACAAGGAACTGTGGTTCTGAATAATATCCCCGTTTTAACACAAATTTCTCATATAAATATTCTTTAATCTTTCAGCTTAGGTGCTTTTTAATCCACACTGATGTTTGTTTCTGTTTTAATAGTAGTTTTTTACATCAGCTCAATATCTTACATAAACAATATCCAGTGACGTTCTGTGGAGATTCTCAATATTACATTCTAATAGTCATTCGCATAAAACCTACTTCCATACATTCTTACTTTCCCAGCTGAATTAGGATGCCATTTAATCATTGTGAACCGATGTTATTTATCAGATGTAGATTCCATCGACGCTTATATGAGGTAAGTATTAAATTAGAAAGCGATCTAACACTCTCCACTGGTTCAACTATAAATGGTTAAATGTTTGCTCAATTCACTAGCTTTTATATATGAAATGTAAACTTCGAGCAGGGTAGCCCCCGTCCACGCCATTTCATCACAGATACTGGTTTATTTCTACCGCCTCTACCGCCTTAGAGCTCTAAATTTTTTCTAAATTTTAAATATACATTACTCTCAGTAATCCGAAAGTCGTATTTTCGTATTTCTTGTTTAATAAAAGCCTCCTTTTATGGTTCCCCAATCTAAGGTCTTTGAAGATAGTATATTTAAAGCCCTTCGACAGAAATTCCCTATACTATCCTACTTAAAAACTTCCTACTCGACCATGCCAGCCTCCGGTAACCTGCTGAAACGTTCATAAGACTAAGACACCCTTAACATAATGTCATTCGACATTATATGCGCGATTTAATCTTTAATTTTACATACTTCAGGTTAACGCTGTAACTATATGGTTTCATATATTGAACTTTATTTTTTGTTTTAGTATGAGTTGATTGGAAAGATCTGTTATACAAAATAAGCTAGATCCTCCAGTATATCAATATACTTAAAAGTATTTCATCTTAGTAAAGTAACGATGCATACGTTATTTGATCGTGCGTTGTACTCTTTCTACAATAGCCGCTTTATTAACGAAGAATCTGAAAATAAATAAACCTATATCGTTCAGGTTCACATGAGTTTCTTGAAACTCTCTCCCAAGAAATTCGCTCCCTCTATCGCGTGCCCACCAAATTCAGGATATCTATTATCGGTCCCTATCAATTTCACGTACCTGCATCACGCCACTGTCGTGGATCTCACTGTCTTTTACAGGCCCCTTAACCATAAGTAATCTATAGTAACAGCAGTCGATAGTGAATGAAGTATGTATTGGTAGCCATGCGTTACAGAACCTGTATGTAGATCAGTTGTCAGTTAAATCTAACTGCCAAACATTATCGAGGTGATGTTGTTGGTCTAATGGTGTTCTCGTGTTGGAATTTATTTCTAACGAATTGGGTTTGATGTGAGTGAACGCCTCTTCACCCTCAAGTGTGCTCTTTCGTCAGTTCATTCTTTGTCGCTGCTACCTTGATTATTTTGACTGTGAATCTATGAAATCACAAACCTATTTAGGTTCGTCCACATTCAGTAGTAATATTAAGCGTAACCCTTCAGCCTTCTGACTTCCAGCATGTTTGAAATACTGACAGATATATTATATTTATACCTATATATATATATATAATTTTATAAACTATATTAATATATAATATTATATTTTTATATAAAAACATTTAGAGTAATTCTAATATTAATTATTAAAATATTAACTTTCCATTTACATATATTATTATATATTATATATGAAATGTAAATTTAATATATATATATATATATATAAATTATTAATAAATCATTTAAATATCAAATTACTTAAATATATAAATTTTTCAGATTTATTATTATAAATTATATAATAAATTATATTATATTAATAATATAGAGTTACTTACTAAATATATAAAATTAAAGTTTCATTTAAGTATAAATTTATTAAAATGTAAAATATTTTTAATTTAATCACACAGATTATGCTTGTCATAGTTTTATTTATAAACTAATCTAACGATTATTTTAATTCTATTATAAATATCATACTTGTTATTTCCTACCTTTTTATTGTTATTTTTAATAATAATTCTATTAAAATTTATTTACTATAACATGAAATAAAAATTACTTGTCATTTTTGGTTGAAATTAAGAAAAGAAAAATTGATAATGTTAAATGCAGAGAAAAATTAAGCTTGTTATTTCCTAGTGATAGGCACTTTGCTATACTTCCCTCTGTTTCATGAACCGTTTAAATGTAGTCTGATGCGTAGAGAATGACCCCTGAAGGACTAAGAATCAGAAGTCTTCGTGTACTCGGACATGTTATTCAATTCTGCTAATCTACGCGTATATCAAGATTAAACTACGTGGAAATTAATAGTCTCGAGCACCCTCTTTGTATGTTAATACCACGCCCTTTACAGGTCCGTTTTTCCAATCACGTGAGAGATCCAGCTATCAAATCCACAATAATTTCGACCCTTTAACAATTTCATCATCATTGATGACTGGCCTAAATTCATTCCATTATAATTGATCTTTTAAAATATTAGTATAGAGCTATACTTCTCCTGGTCCACTCGTGTAAACTGGTAAACTCCTCAAGGAATTTAATAGAACCTCCTCTGATTAATTTTTACTCCCACGATAACTGAATATAGAAGCAAAGTCTTCTTTAAATAATGAAAATTGGGAACTTACATTGCAACTTTCATGAAAGCTTTTAGAATCTTATTATATTGTTCTTCTTATAGAAATTAAATGAAAGCACGTATTCACTTGAATGTTTATGTTAAATTTCAAATATCTATGATACGAGCTTCTACTCTAATAAGCTGTTTATTCTGAATTCAACAATTTAGGTATCATTATAAACTTGAGTGAAAGAGGTTTCTGAGATATGACACTAGAATAAATTATCTGCATAGATGTTGGGAACGTGGTCGGAGTGAACTAGAGAGATGATGTAATTAAAGATACAGAGTGGTCGCGTGATGGCTCCGGTAATTTATTGATTACTCGTCAGTAGTGTGTAAATTTATTAATTATAGATGCTATCATTATCCTCATACTCGTTGTATGGCAATACAGCCACCAATTTTTCATTATCCACGTATATCCACATTGGATATCAAATGGAAACTAAGAACTGAGAATGAAAAGCATCGGTAGGAATAGCACTCACTCCCTTTCTGCAGTAACTTCCCCCCCCCTTTTATTCCCACCCCTTAAGAGATATTTTATTTCACGTATATGCAAATTTTAATGATTGTTTCCTATTTCGTCGCAACTTTAAAGCCCTTGCGAGGAGTCGTTTTAAAAGAACGAATTTTCCTTTTATACGATTAAACAGACTTTCACAGAGCGAGCAACTGTATGAATTCTCATCCTCCTCTGATCTAAGTTTCGTTTTTCTACTGTTTTTGTTCACTTATTTTAAAATTTTTGTTATCAAGTATGTAAAATACTTTAAGCAACCAATAGAGTTAACTCATTATTACAGGAATGTATATCCGTTTCTAATTCTTTCGCTCGGTGGAGAATGTTGGTGCGGAGTCATGCAACTCTGTAGTAGTTTTTTGTGATGAAGAATTTCGCACATTAGTAAACTCATGCGGGATAATGTAACTTCTTTTAATATAACTTTCAGAAAACACTCTTTCCGTCCTCTAGGGAACATCTGAAGTACCTAATACATATATGTCGACTCTATATCTCTTCTTATTGACGAACAGGATTACTGATATTGAGTGTTATTTAAAGATACTCTCTCATGTATTTAATTCCTTGAATGAAAAAATGTCTTGAGTAATGAAAAATACAGAGAAATATTTTAATGATGTTGGAATATAAGATAAAAATTCGTTTCACGCTCATCTCCTCGTTCACATTTTATGCGATTAAAACCGTTCTAATACAATGATTTTTATGCCCTTGTTATAATGCAGTGCTTGACCATCGTAATATCCCTTCGTGAAATGAATTACACCTCGAACACCTCCATGTATAAACTTTTCTGGAAACATCTATAGACACAAATATTACAGTGAGGGCCGGCGCTCAACCTGAAAATTTCCGTTCTCTCTCAATATATTTAACTAACAGAAAGGTTTTCGCCCACACCGCTGTAGACCTGATTGCAACAAGTCAGCCCGACTACGGAACATGAATTACCCACATCCATACTCTTCAAATGCTCAACTGCTGTATGTTACATTCTATGTTATAAACAAAAATTGATGTTGTGACAGTAAAGACGTAAGAGACGTAAAGACGTGAAGACGTGCGCGCTGAGGGGTACCGACCCTCATCCTCCATGGGTTCATGCCTGCGCAGCAACGTTCTTTACTTCCTTAGTATATATATATAACATCGTTTTACAGAGCCACTAAAGACGTAAAGACGTAAGACGTAAAAGAAGCGTAAAAGACGTAAAGAACGTAAAAGACTAAAGAACGTTAAAGACGTAAAAGACTATAGTCAGGAGGGGGACGAGCGGAGGACCCCTCCTAGCGCAACGCCTTTACGTCCTCACGGCTCACTAACAACCCAGCGTATATTATAATAATATATATAGTATATATATACAATATTATAATATAATATGATATAAAAATAGAGAGAGTAATTATATATATTAATATAATAATATATATATATATAATAATATATTATATATCTTTATTATATATTATATCATATATATATATATATATATATATTAATATATTATATAATGACTACAAATTCAAACTTTTCACTAACTATAGTATAGGAGTAATAAGAGACCAGAATAGCGTCTGGATTTGAAAGAAGATAGAATGAATCCTCGCTCTCCTTTTTTCCTTATCAGTGAAATAGCTACTAAATGCGTCATCTTCTATATATATAAGTAATAGTATATATATATATATTAATATAATATATAGATATAATACGTATATATATATATAATATATATATAGTATATAATTATATAATAGTATATAGTATAATTATATGAAATTATATATATATTAGATAGTATATATATATAATTATATATAATATATATATAGTATATAACTATAGCAAATGCTGTTCGTAAAGAATGGGACACCTGTAAATTTTTTGATAAATTTAAAGGTTTTAGATATTTTGGGGAAGTCTTGTAAAAGTTTCTGTAATTATTATATATTCAGTTAAAAGAGGCCTATCTTAGCTATTTCATTTTTTATGAACATATGGCAATACGCCCACATCAATTATAGTTTTGTAGAACAAAAACTGAGTTTGAGAAAACATGGGTTCCCAAAGTTTAAATCTGGATCAACTGCCATGAAAGTCAATGTACCAACCCACCAAGATTTAAATAGACTATTCACAAAAATATGGCGGAGTTTTTATTCGACCAGTGCTATACAATAGTTAGATTTTTATTCCCTTCAATGAATTTACGACAGAGCAAATGCGCCAACCAATGGTTTGAGTAAGGGCTGGTGAGAAAGCTAGTGGTCAAGCTGTCAGAAGGGAGGGGCATAGCGGGCACGTTCATCTTAAAGCAGCTATCTTTAAGTCAATCAACAAATGCCACACATAATAAGCTGGAGGCATAAAATAACTGAACATTGCCCTTATGAACACAAGCCCAGGGTCGCCAAGAACGAAACCAGTGAGGGATCAGTGTTTTTTGTGAGGACAGCCTTTCTAAAGTCACTTAACAAGCCCCGAACTCGGCTTGAAAATCGTGGAAAAAATGTGGCGCCAGATGTAGATTCAGGCTAAGCACCGATTTAACGTAAAAGAGACTCTTGGAAGCAGCTTGAGAGCGCATAACCGAAGAGAAACCTCTCCTAACAGACAAAAGCAACTGAGCTGTAGAGAGCATATAACTGCATCGTACAACAAGAAAATCATTTGACTTGACTTGACGTATCGAGAGGGTAAGCGCGCTTAATTTCTATAGGAGTGACACAACGTCGATCGTTTTGCATAAATAATCATTCTGAGTAACAATATGTGATGCCGTCGCAAGGAAAGAATTTTTTACCCAGAATGGCATTTTAACCAACAATTAAATTATCCAACATCAGTCAGTTATGTTGGGTTGTATGGCACCTCACATGTCTGACAGATTGCCATGTGACAAACAAGGAATAGTAAACAATATCTTGAAGTCTTGACTAACAAATGATTCCCATTGGCCAAAGATGTGTTTGGCAGATGCCAAATTTTGATTATCAAGATGATAATGCACCTTGTCATCTATCAAAAGGGCTAAGCAATTGTTCAATACTAACAACATTACTCATATGGAGTGGCCAGCACAGAGTCCGGATCTCAATCCAATAGAGAATCTCTGGAATAAAATTGGACTTCTCCTCTCTAAAAACAGCCAGCTAGCGAAAGTGGATAACCTTAATATGGGCCCTTATAAGTCATGGTTTTCATGTTATGTGAAAGGATTTTGAAGAAAACTCTGTTTATAGCAATGCCCTGAAAGATGTAAAACTGTTGTACAAGAGATAAAGGTTGCCAATAAAAATATAAATTTTTTGAGTCTTTGATTTTTTACCTTTATAAATATTTATCAGCCCTTATTACCCCATGATACTTTTATGTCAAAAACTTGTGTTTATAGCCATTAAAACGTATTTCCGAATGAAGATGAATAATCTGATTAAATGTAAACTGGAAAAGAGAATTTACTTATCTACTATATGAGTTCGATATCGTAATGGATCTGGCGTTGCCATAATTGGTATGATGTGGGCCTTATTGCCATAAATGTTATAAACCATTTGGATAGCTAAAGAGATGCTCTTTTAAATGATACTTAATACATTAATGGATCTTTTACGAAAAATGCGCAAAATAGCTCAAACCTAAAATTTTTCAAAAATTTTACAGAGTGTCCATCTTTACGAAACAGCATTGTTATAATTCTTTATATAGTGATTGATATATATTATTAATTATTATATATTAATATACTAATATATTAAATATATACTACTAATATATATCTAATAATAATACCTATATAGTACATAGATAGTATAATATAATCAATATAGTATATAGTATATATTATATATATAAGTATCATATATATATTATAAATATATTATATATAGATATATATATATATATAGTAATATATATAATATGATATTATAATACTATTAATAATAGAGAGCATATATATATATAGTATATATATTAATAATATATTTTGATAGAGGAAACTGTAATACCGTATAGGACTGGATCAATTTCCAAACATTTATATTACTTACATGTATAATCAAAACACTTTGTTTTAGCACGTCTCTAACATAAAATCACTTTGGCTTCCGTATAATAAATAATAATAATATATATGTGTGTATAATTCGGCTTATGACAATAAATAACTGCTTAAGCTGATAAGATAACTGTTCTTAACCACGAGTGTGGAGATAACAGCGGCCCAAACGCAAAGCACTATAACGCTTCTGCTTTTTCCAGAATCATACTTCTTTTTATTCTTCTTTTTCTCTTTTTTTCTCTTTCCCTTATATATATATATATATATATATATATATATATATATATATATATATATATATATATATATATATATATATATATATATATATATATATTTATAGATACAAATATATTATTATTAATGTGTGTGTGTGTGTGTGTGTGTGTGTATTATTATTATTGTTATTCTTAAAATTATTTTTAATGTGTTTAATGTTATTATTATCTGTGTGTGTGTGTGTGTGTGTGTGTGTGTGTGTGTGTAATTGTGTGTATTACTCTTCCTTTGAAAATGTAATTATATACATATAAATATATAATAATTATAAATATATATATGTATATATATATATATATATGTAATAATAATATATATATATATATATATATATATATATAATAATATCTTCTCTTCTTTAATAGACTCATATATATGTATATATATATATATATATTATTATTATTATTATTATTATTATTATTATTATTATTATTATTATTATTATTATTATTATTATTATTATTATTACGCTATTATTAGTCGAAATTTCCATCAATGAAACAACTGCCCGATCTAAAGTTCTTATTTCACTGAGGCTTAGCACAGTGGCTTAAGATGCGAAGTCTTAACTCAGCGATAGAGGGATCGTATCTCGGTGGCGAGAGGCACCGTTTCGTGTTCGAGATATGATAATTTTTAAAATGTGCGACGTCACACAGCGTGTGACGTCACACACACGCTGTGTGACGTCGCACAGCATGCGAGCGAGAGAGAGCCACGCGGGCAGTCGACGCGGACGGATGAGGCAGGCAAACGACGGGCGCGGTCCCCCGCAAGGGGACACCGGGAATGCGCGGGAACCCCGGAAACATTAAGTACACTTGGTAGTACACTTTCCAAAAATTGTACTTAATGCTGCCTCAAGTGTGCTTAATACACTTCCAAGTGTATTTAATCCACAAGGGGGTAGGGGTGTTCTAAGTAGCTCATGTATGTAAGAAGCTCATGAAGTAGTAACTCGTGTAAGTAAGTAGCTCATGAAAGTAAGTAGCTCGTGTGTGTGTGTGTGTGTGTGTGTGTGTGTGTATATGTGCTCACGAACCTACATGAAATGTACACCAAAAGATAGCCCGTATCGGGGAGCCCCCCGAAAAATAGCTCAGCGTCTTTCCTGAGTACAGGCGCCGCGCCCAATTGATGGGATTTGTCATTGCTACTACTACCGGTATATATATATTATAATAATATATATGTCATATATATATATAACATATATATATATATATATATATATATATATATATATATATATATATATATATGTAGATAACTAAAATCTTTCTGTCTTTTCGATGCTATCTATGTAATAACAATAGCAAAAACAATGTGGAACAGTAAACAGTATGAATCATTTAAATAACTATAGGTGTATATGTATATATATATATATAATAACAATAATAATATATATATAATAATAATAATAATATGTAATAGCCAATAATATTCTTCTTTGCTATTTATATAATAATATATGTATGTACATATATATATATATATATATATATATATATATATATAAAGTGTTTTAACTTTTAAAGAATTTTCATTATCCCGAAAATGAGTTCTTATGAGATAGTTATTAAAGCCATTTAAGTTCTTGAGTATTCCTGAGTTTTCAATTGCATTTTTCGTAAAAATTAAAATAAAAATAAAAACTTCTTAAAACCCGCCATGCATTAGAGACCTCTGTTGTATGAAACATAGAGTTCTATATATATATATATATATATATATATATATATATATATATCTATTTATAATATGTATATAATAATAATATATAACTAACACCCAACATATATATATATATATCTATTTATATGTAAATATATATATATATATATATATAATATATATATATATATATATATATATATATATATAATATAATAATAATAATATATAATATGTATAACAATATATAATAATATATATATCTTTCTTCAACTGCTGTCACCCTATACCATAATAGCAACCTTAATAATATGGCATAATAACATAATATAACTTCTTAATAATAATAATAATATATGTAATAATAATAATATATATCATATATAATATATATAGTAGCATATAATATAACATAATATCACAATATAATATACATATGTATATATGTAATATATATGTAATATGTATATAATATATATATAATAATATATATATATGTATTTATATAATAATAATATATATATATATATATATATATAAAACAACAATATGCTCATCACTCTTTCAACAATAATAAATAATATGTAATATATATATGCATGTAATAATAATAATATATGTAATAATAATAATAATAATATATAGATAATATATAAAATGATATATGAATATAAATATAATAATAGCCAATCAATATATGTAATATGTAATATAACATAATATATGTATAACTATATATAATATATATATATATATATATATATATATATATGCTGCTGCTATATATATATATATATATAACATATATATATATATATATATATATAAACTACTACTATTTTATTGATATTGCTATTTTCATTGTTCTTATTACTTTTGTAGTTATAATTATTTATATTATTTTTGCATGATTTAACTAATATACTAAAATCCTTCTTAACATCTTCGGTAACTTTTTCAGGACTTTTTGAATCGCCTTTTGCAACAATTATTGATATTAATACTATTAATTTTTAATTTATTTCTAGTGTAACAATAATTAAAATTAATAAAATTATTATTATTATTATTATTATTATTATTATTATTATTATTATTATTATTATTATTATTATTATTATTATTATTATTATTATTATTATTATTATTATTATTATTTTTTTTATTATTTTTATTATTATTATTATATTATTATTATTATTATTATTATTATTATTATTATTATTATTATTATTATTATTATTAATGAAATTTTTGAATAATAATAATTATTATTATTATTATTATTATTATTATTATTATTATTATTATTATTATTATTATTATTATTATTACAGTCACGAAACGGCAATTAAAAATAAACAAACCTTGAACAACGAAAATCTGCTGAAAAAAAGTAATGCTATTAAAAATATGGCCCGAAAAATATTTTGCAAATAAGAAAATTGCAAATTAGTCATCAGAGAGTAATACATAAAACCGTAATCTTTCCCCTCAAATGAATAATTAAGAATATTAAAGGGATTTTTTCAATCTTTTTGGGGGAGATTTCTGGACTGAACTTTAATTTGAGAATAATTTTCTTAATATTAATACAATTTGCATCAAACAGTCAAATAAAATGCAAATTTCAGCATTTTCAGCAAATTTCGGCATTAAGTGTCTATTTGAGTGTTTATCTGCATCTCTTTTTGTTTTCTATTGGCATTTGGAAGCCGAAAAATGACGTCGACATACTTGGATCTAAAGTACATAACTTTTCTCGAAAAGACTTGAAAATTTGACTATGCAATGATAACTCTGTTATTTAAAATAGCTTAAGATTAATATTTGATTTGTTTCCTAAAAATATTACCAGAAAATGTAATGAAGCTCTGACACATTTCGTCATTGAAACTACAACAAGGGGTGTGCCAAAACTGAAATGCATATATTTGGTACAAATGTACTTAAAGTTATACATCTTATTGACTGAGATTTTATATCTACTTCAGTATGCACCAAAACAAAATTAGTTTTCGGTACATACAACCTTCTGTAACAGTATCAACAACGATATGTATTGTTTGGATAAAGATTGATAAGACAGAAATTTAAAATATAGATCACTCATATCTTATGAATGAAATGAAAAGAATGAAACTAAATGAACAGAATAAAATTTATAACTTTTATTTACATTGTTAATGAGCAAATAGAATGAGTGAATTAATAATTACAAAAGAATTGATTGGGTGTTCTTGAGAAATAGACTTTCAATGGGAAATCGTAAAATGAAAGAAAATTTTTAATGATTTAAAGTAAAGAAAATAATATAAAGGGAGAAAATAGATAAACAGAAATAAATGATAGGGAATAAGACCAAAATGATACAGCATAAGAAAAATGTTTTAAGTTATAAGTAAGATACTAAAATAGAAAATAATAATAAAATGGCAAAGAAAGGACTGACACAATGTTAGATAAACAGAATACAAAAGAGATAGAGAGAAGAGAAATGATGGAGAGATGGGGATGAGGAAGGAAGCGAGACGAGAGAGAGAAGAGGAGAGAGAGGAGACGGGAATGGAAGAAGAGAGATTTCGGCAGAGAGAGAAGAATCGACCGAGGACACCGGAGAGGAGGACAGAGAGAGAATCGATGAGAGAGGAGACGAGAGGAGAGGAGGAGAGAAGAGAGAGAGAGAGAGAAAGAGATGGAGAGAGAGAAGAGATTAAATAAGAAAAATAAATAAAACAAATGAAAGAGTAAAAAGAGAAACCTGAAAATAAGAGATCGAATTTTAAAAATTAGTGACAAAATTATTATTAATAAAAAAAAAAATGATAGATAAAGTAAAAATAGATTAATTTTCTTTTTTTAAAAAAAAAGATAGTTTTATATTATTTAAAAAAAAAATAGATAACAAAAATTACGTAAATGTTCTTTTTATTCAAGACGTTTTCGTAGACGTGAGCTGTTCTTGCTGAATTTTATAGTCTGAGAATTTACAGTTGTAAAATCTAATAATTTAAGAAAAAGGATAATAAAAAAAATACTGCTCCTTATACTAGAAACACACACAAGCAAACAAATATATATATATATATATATATATTATTGATAGTAATAATATTTTATACTATATTACTATATTATATATAGTTCATATTGATATATATTATACTTATATATTATATACTATTATATATATATATGTATATGTCATATATATTATATATATGTTGTATATTATTATTTATGTATATATATATATATATATATAAATATATTATATATATTATATGTATATATATATATGATATATATATCTATCAATTCTGTATTATATATAAATATATTATATGTATATAGTATATATAGTATATACTATAGTTATATATTATATATAGTTATATTATATATATAGTGTATAATATATATAGTATATATTTTATATATATCATCATCTATATATGATAATAGTATATATATATATTATATTTATATATAAATATGATAAAGTATTATAATATAGATATATATAATATACGATATTATATATATATATATTATATTATAGTATATATAATATATTACCTTCAATATAATATACTATAACTAGTTTCAGTATCTGGTACTATATAGTTATATCATGATATAGGCATTATATATATAGGTATATATTATATATATATATATATACTCTATTATATCATATATAATATATATATATAATATATATATATTGTTTGTTGCGTGCGTTGTTTTCATGCATTTGTGTGCGATATACTAAATAATTTGGAAAAAATATCTCTAATTAAGAACTCGATTTTTACTGGCATAACGTAAATAATTATTTGCGTTATGGAAGTAAAAATCGAGTTCTCTCTCTCTCTCTCTCTCTCTCTCTTCTCATCTTCTCTTCTTTCTCCTCTCTCTCTCTCTCTCTGCTCTCTCTCTCTCTCTTTCTCAAATATATTCGGGTTTCTTTTCTTTATCTAATTACCAAAGGTTTGTCAAGCACGAGAAAAAATATATTGATTTTCTTCCCGAGTTCGTATCAGTTTTTTTCTCTAAATTTTTTTTTTACATTTTTTCCTTTTTTCGTTTTCTTTTTTCCTTTTATTTTATTTTTTATTTTTTTTTAAATTTTAACCATTTACTGATGTTTATTGAAGAATATAATCCTTTTCATATATATATATACTAATATATATTTATATACATATATTTATATATATATACAATATATATATTATATATATATATATATTATATATATATATATTATATAATATATATTATATTATATATATATATGTTTAATAATATTATAAGCTATATATATATATATATTTATATTCATATAATACTATATATATACTAATATTACTTAAAAATTATATATATATTATATTATATATATATATATATATATATATATATATAAAGTGTTTTAACTTTTAAAGAATTTTCATTATCCCGAAAATGAGTTCTTATGAGATAGTTATTAAAGCCATTTAAGTTTATGAGTATTCCGAGTTTCTCAAAATGATCTATTGCTAAAATTAAAGATAAAATAAAGAAGCTTCATTAAAACCGCCAGCATGGTAGAGAACTCTGTTGTATGAAACATAGAGTTTTAAAAATAGTATTAATATATCATATATATATATATATATCATATATATATATTTAATATATAATATATATTATAATATATATAATATACCTATATATATATATATTATATATCTGTATATATTATAATTATTACTATATTAATATATAGTAATTTTACTTATACTATTTATATATATATATATACTAAATATACTTATATATAGTATATATATATATTATATGTATATATATATATTATCTTATTATATTATTATTTTTTTTTATCATATAGATATATATATATTACTATCATATATACTATATATATATATATAGTATATATTGATTAAGCAAAATTTACAGATATATATTATTATATAATATATATCATAATTATATATATATATATATATAATATGATATATTTCTATATATATTTATAGTATAAACTTTATAATATTACTATGTATATACTATATATATATTATATATAATACTTTATATTATTATATTATAGATAATAAATATATCTATACATATATATATATATATAGTATAATATATATATACTTACAGAGATTTCCCACCTTTTGCATTCACGCACACCTATTTGAGCTTGATTTGGTGAGGACACTTGTTACAATAGATAATAATAATAATATAATAAATAAAAAAAAGATATTAATTTACAGTATTTTTTATTCATTTTTCTAAAGATTATTAATTAATAATAAATTAAGTAAATGCAATGTTAAAAATAATAAATAATAATAAAATGAATAATATAATATATAAATATATATAACTATATAATATAATAATAATAATAATATAGATAATAATGATAATAATAATAGATAATCATATATTATAATAACAGATTTTTAATTCAAATATCTATAAATCATTACCTGTTAAGAAATTTGAAAGCTGCTGGTTATGAGGGTTTAGGAAATCGATTATAATATTAATGGAAAATTTGTGGCTTGATGTCTTGGAGCACAATATTGGCATGTAGTGTCTGGACTGTTGAACGCAACACAGCGCCATATTTTCAATCAGACTTCAGACAAGTTCTGAATTTCTTCAGGGTTTGCTTTATTATGTGGACACATTGCAGACACAGCTGTTTTTGCACAAAAGTGTGGAGTTGAAAGAATGGCAAAAGGAAACTATGTGGTTTTCTACTAGGTCTAGCGATACTCCTTGTTTGTATGCTAAGCCAAAAGAAGCCCACTGATAAGTCATCTTCTCAAGTTTAATTTTAAGTAAAGATCAGCGTAGAGATCATTAAATCGTCTCTTCAGTAGCTGTGAAATCTAGTTCTTCATCATATCTGCCATGTTGAAATGGGGAAACAACTCCACTCCAGTACTTACGGAAAGAGAAAAGAATAGTACTTATCTACCTGCATCCTGCAATTTTGATAAATGATCAAAGCTAAAAGTTCTTTTAGCATTCCCTGTACATCTTACGTCCGAAAATTATAAGAAGGGATGAATTCGCAAAAACACTTTTCTCAATCTGCAGATCCTTCCAGAGCTATCTTTCTCATGAACCTTTCATGTTATTGCGTTTGAAGAATATTATCTGGTTCTTGCCGTCCTGTCAAGAAGTATTTAATTCACTAAGTGTTACTAAAAATAGTCCTGACACGATTATGACAGCTGTAAACACCAATTATCATTTTGCAGCAACCTAGGAAAATGATCTGTTTCTCTCTCTCAAAAAGGACTTTTAGTTCCTCTGTTTGAGATCGCCTGGAGAACGCGGTTCAGTACTCTTCCACGAGATAACCATCATACTTCTATATGTAATACTAATGAGATACTGATTGCGGCATGTGCATCCGATTTTCACAACATATTTTTCCAAAGAGTCTACACTTCAAAGGTCGCCGATTTAAGTAGATTTCTCATCTTTACAACCTGATCTTCTAACTTCAGCGAAAAGCGGCTCAATGCACAATTTCTTGCCTGACTACTAAGGCTTCTCTGTGCCAGCGGAACGCCAGTGGGTTCATTATCAACTGATTCAATTTTTCCTGTAACAGTCGGGCGTCGAGTAACATCGCTTCTTACTTCCTGTTGAGTAGATGGTGCACCACTCAGTATCATTTTCCACAACAGATCGGTTCCATGAAAGGTACCAATGGTTATTGCAAAAGGAAGGAGACTGAAGCGAAATTCGGCGCCCGGTACTAGGTTGTTTCCAACTTCTGTTGCAAACAAAGAGCTGCCCCATGATTTACTATTTACCGCTCAATAAAATACTTGACAGAAATCCCAGAAAGGCTGATTTTTGGCAGATAATCAAGTACCTTTCATCTATTTGTATAAGTACGTTTTTTTTTTTCTATGACTAGTTCATATAATTTTAATGAACCATTTGCACATGCTACGGCTAATAGTATTTATTGTTTGAGAGAGGAACCTTTGAAATTTCTGATATCTGGCTACGCATCTTGCCAAGTATTGTCTTCCAGGATAGATTTTGCAGTCGGATAATGAATATCCTCTCCAGTTGTCATGAGCTTTGAATTTCTTGGCTATAGTGTGTGGAAACTTAAAGTGAGCCATTCAAAGAACAGTGTCACTTGTTGAGTGTAAAATCTCTTCAACATCTATATTATTTTCCTTTGATTTTCTAATAGCCTGAAAAATATGAGCCGGGTTTTTGGGATACAACTGGGTGCTTCCGTAGAAGATGTTTCTTAAAGTTTGTGCGGGTTATGGCTTCATTGTTTACCGTGGTTCAGTTACGCACGACAATGACTAGTGCACAGGGGACGATAGGGATTTCTGGCTCGATACGTTCATGAAAATCCGTTAAGACAAAAGCTCTTTAGGATACGTTTGTTTTCTTTTAAAAAATTCTGTTTACGATGTTGAAGATCCATGAATTATATAGTTCAAATTAGTCTCACTTAAAGGTAGTTATCAGTTCGCTCTCCTGCGAGTCTTACGTTTTCTTATTACAGCTTAGTCCCATTTCAGAATTTGATCAGCTGTTATGTAAACCTTCACAACCCCTAGTGAACACTAATTAATTTTTATTATTGACTCTACTCTACTGATTCTACCAAAGCACGCTACGGCGGGCTCGCAGTTAATATATATATATAGTATAATATATATATGATATATATATATTTAAAATATATGAAGATTGGTATCTTATAACCACATAGGAATCTTATAGATATTATATATAGTAATATATACTATTATATATATATTTAATATTATATATATATATATTTATATTTATATTATATATATACTATATAATATATATATATATATATATATATATATAATATAGTAATGTAGACTTTCAGAGAGAGAGGGCAGATTTAAAGCCTTTTTAAAGAATTTTATGATCCTAGTAAATTGAAAACGTAATTTCAATTAAAATCGAAACACATGCAACTTAAAGATCTGAAAATGCAAAAGGAAAACCCTGGACAGACTCAGCGGGCAACCTCGTGCCCGGGCACAATCGGATTGGAATCTTTGCTTATATACACAGTATCAACTTGATTTAAACTATATACATTTGTATTAAAAGAAGTATATTGTCCCCAGAAACAAGTTTCTTTTATACTGGCAATTAGTATAATCTTATAATTGTCCAAGAGAAGAAGATTAAGTTATATTTAATACTTTATCATATTATTACTTATAGTATATATATAGTATAATATTAATATATATAATTAAATTCTATATATATAATATTATATGTATGATATATTATATAATTATATAGTATAATATATATTCTTATATTATATAATTTATTGTTATATATATATTATATTATATATATCTATCTTCATATATATATATACTATAATTAGTTAGTATATATATGATACTAATATATATGTATAGTTTGGTATTACCTAACTATTATATATTACTAATCAACTATTACTTTATTTTAGTTTTGATATTGCTATTTTCAATTGTTTGTATTACTTTTGTAGTGCAGTATATGAGTTGAGTTGTTCTCTATTTTGTGATCTTGAGGTTAGTGAACTGATCAGGATCTTAATTTATCATCAATCTTTCTGCGTAACATCTCTGGGGTACTTTTTCAGGGACTTGATTGAGCGTCGTTTTTGCAAATTATATTTGATAGTTGTCATTTTTGAATACTATTATTAATTTTTAATTCCTTATTTTCTAAGAAAGTGTAACAGTAATTAAAATTAATAAAATTATTATATCTATTATTTTACTTTTATTTATTATATTATTATTATTTATATCATTCTAATAAAATTAAGATTGAAGTGTAAATTTTATTATTATTATATAATTATTTTATTCTTAATACAGTTAGTGAATGGATACCTTGTTTATTAGTAGGCATATATGGATGTCAACTTTTTTGAGATGCGACTGTACTAATGTTAAGCTCATATCTGCTTTTTACTGTGTATATTTTTATGTCAATTAATAAATAATTTTATCGAATTACCTTTTTCCTTTATGATTAATAGTTAAGTGACCTTTCGCTTATTGTCATTTATTTATTTCTATGTATTTTTAATTATTTTATTTTATTTATTATTATTGCATTTTAGCACCTATGATATTGCTCTTTATCTTGATATTTGATCCAGTTAAACCAAAGTCTACAGTTGGGTTGACGACTACGTCGACTACTTAATGTGCTAAAGACACAGACGATATTCTACTAGGTTTTTACAAGAATTCACGATGCCAGTGTGGGTGTGTAGTTAGTAGATATCGTGAAGAAGATGGCGCCTTAGCTGTATTACCGTTAACTCTTATGGATATGTATAGAAAGTGAAAGGCAGTAACGATTACATTAAAGAAATCATGGTGTTATTTTCATGATCTATACGATAATATTCAGTTACAAGTAACAATTAATGATGTAAAAAATATGTAGAAAGAAGTAACTACAAATGTTGAAGAAACAAAACTGTCCAATGTTTTTTTTATAAATAAAATTTGTGATCAGCACTATTTGTGGGTTTGACTCAGATGGACGACCTAATATGTTCTTTCTGCAGATTAATGTTAATTAAACTCTCCAAATTGTTGTTAACAATAGATTTGAACAAGACATAATTAATAGGTGGATGCGAGAGAAGCTGTCGCTTCGGAGAAGGAGATATGAAGATAAAGGAGAAAATAACTATTTAAATTGATTTTTAATAAGAATATAAATAAGAAGAATCATGCAGACATGCACATTAGCGAGTGTGGATAATATAATAAGGAAGACATCAAGAATTCATGCAGGGTAACAATGATTAATATTATTATTATTATTGTCATTATTATTATTGATTATTATTATTATTTTATTATTTTGATTATTATTGATTTACTATTATTATTTTTTATTATTGGTTATTATTTATTATTAGTATTCTTTTTATTATAAAATTATTCGATTATTTATTATTTACTTAACACACATTTACAACTATTATTCATTATTATTGTTTTATTTTTGATTATTTATTATTCTTATAACATTCATTGACTGATTCAAAATATGCAAATTATTTCTTTATTCAAATCGTTCTATCATGATGGATGTTATTATATTGCTTCATTATTATTATTATTATTTATTATTTATTATATTATTAGTTATTGATAGTATTATCTATTTTATATTATTATTATATATTATTGATTAGTTGTTTATTATGTCTGATAATAGATTATTCAATGTAGTTTGAAGGGGGTTACTGATTTTGAGTATTATTGCTTTGCATTATTATTGAATTATTATTATTATATGGATTTATTGATTTGTTTATGGATATATTTTTTTATTGTGCATTATTGATTATTATGGTATTATTCATTGGCATGTCACGAAAGGCGCAATTAGGATATATAACCAAACGACATTTTGTTTCCTAGAGGACAACGCAACAGAAATACTGCCGACAACAAATGTAGGCTAATTTATAAGCATCAACTCATGGCTGCCGAGATCATGTTGCAAATAAAAAATTTCTAATATTAGTCATCAGAGAGTAACTACAATAAGAAACCCGTAATCTCTTTCCCCTCTCAGACCAAAATGAATATATATGTTAAGGAATATTAAGGGTTGATTTTTTTCTCAAATTACTTTCATTTTATGTGCGCGACGAAATTTAGAGCTCTCTTGTTTTTCTAGTATGTCAAGAACGTGAGCTTTCCTTATTAGATAATAACAATGTGCAGTCAAACCAGTCAAATAACGTATGCGGAGAATTTACAGGATTTTGATCAAAGCAGAATTATGGTCAGGGAGCAATTACGCGTGATCGTATCTTTGAGGGGTCGCTTTAGTTCACAGCATTTTCCTCTTGTGTGCTCTTCTGATGGCAGTTTGGTTGGTTGGAAGCCGAAAAGAATGATCACTTGTCACATTATACTTGATCGTACATGAGGTGTACAATCAAGGTTTCTTGTCTCACTACTCATGTCTCCTAAGTGTAGACTAGTACTAAGTAAGTGATCGAAGTAAGAGTTACATAGATAGACTAGATACGCATCGATGAGCCCACTAGACTCGATAAGGAGAGATATAGATAGATTTTTGCTAGGGATAAGAATAGATAGACTAGATAGATAGCATATAGGGAGTAGGATAGGTAGAAGAATAAGATAGATAGATAGATAGATGAGATGATAGACTAGAATAGATTAGACTCCAGATACATAGTGCAAACTGGGGGACACAGTGCGAAAATAATACTCTCTGGTTTTTAGATGGAATAGCTGTAAAATTAAATTGATGCCTGATCTTCTCCCAAAAAATCTATGGCAAAAGCAAGAAAAAGTAAATTTTTTTTATAAATATGATGTCGAATTGTGCGAAAAAAATTAATCAATCGCTTGTGGTATGTCATGCGAATTAAGCGATGAATTGTTCAAGGGAACACTAGAGTGGGCAAGTTTTTCCACCATTTTTAATTTAATAGATTGACTTTGCGGACCCACCGTCGTATTACCTGACAGGAAGAACTGACGTGGATGAAATACGACCATGAAATGGGTTGAATAACAGTGCAGAAATATCTTATTAACAAAGTTGAAAAGTAAAAAAAAGAGAGTAAGGAAAAAAAAAAAAAACAAATAATAAAAGAAGAAAAAAAAACAACTGACATAGATTCTAAAATGAAAAGGGACTAACGCGCCATGCTTACTTATAGTGATCGCTTTGACTGGTGTTACAGTACTTGAACTGAATAAGATTTGATTTTTTAGACGATTCTTGCTCATTTATGTTAAGATTAATAAGTAGTATACTAGATATACGTAGTATATTATAATATTATAGTATGGAGGGTATGTATGGTTACTAATATTAGTAATTATGTGTTACCGACCTAGAGCTATAGACTGATAATTCACGCCTATACTATATATATAGCATATATACGTTGTAATAGTAGGTGAATATAGTATTTCTCTGAGATATCTTGATAGAATATAAAGCGTGTTTTTCTTCTGGGGAAAACGAAAAATAAAAAATGTTCTTTATCTATTATTTTTAAATATTAATGAATGTAAAATAGTTGTATTCAGGGTTCTGTTTTTCGTTCATCTTTTGCCAAACAGTAACTGGACCGATATTCAAACAAAGGTCAAGGGGTAATTGATTTTTGGTTTTCATTCAATTCCGAACAAAGAGACGCAGTTCTATGACTGCTTGACAATAGAGAAAAAAATTGATAGATGGACATTTTAGACTGCATCATTGTTTGCATTGGTCACTAATAATTTGATGTAGAGAATTAAGAAAGTTAATCACACTTATTTATAAGCTTGGTTTCGGTGGGATCTTTCGTGACCATCTTCACTTCACTGATCATCAGTTGGATTAGACTGTTACCATATATTTAAACTTAAAGTGGGAGGACAAATCACGATAAGAATGAACGCAGGTTTCTTGTTAATTTGATTTAAAGTGAATGGGATATCAGTGATTATCTCGTAAGACCTTTGAGATAATTTGTCGGTTTTATCAGAGCATACATTTTAATTCAGCGCATGGAAATGGAATGCATTTCTCGGTCCTTAAACAAGTCTAGACCATGAAAGGGGGCTGGCTCGAAAATTGAAAGTAGATAGAGTAGCTTCCACGAATCTCGTTGGACAACTATGTTATATCGTACGGTGAGTGTAATTCTTCGTTGACCGAAGTTTTAGATCTACTTTTCTGCAGTATGCACTTTACAATCCTATGCTATCCTTTGTAGTACATATCCTAAGCAGTTCTGTACAGTCCTCAACAACAATATGATATGTAGTTTGGAATGTGAGGGTTCATGTAATAAGTCAGAATTTAAAATATAGCTTCAATCTACTTGGATGAATGAAATGAACATAGAACTGAACTCCTCTGTAACGAGGTTTTGGATGACAGCAATAAAGATTTATAGCTCTTTATTACATCTTTATGTTCCCATGAATGAGTGAATTACATGACATTACAAAAGAATTGATTGGTACGGTGTTCTTGAGAGAAATCTAGATGTAGAATTCTCAACAATCGCGGAAGATGCGGTGAAAACAAATAAAAGAAGAACCTTATTGTTTAATTGATTAAAAATGCAGAAGACGAAATTTACTGATTATTAAAGAAAGCAAAGGCAAGAAAGCAAAAATAAATGAAAGGGAATAAGACCAAAATGATACAACAAAAGAAAAAATGTTGTCTTAGAGCCTATAAACTAAGATACCGAAATAAAATAAAACATATGATAGTATAATAAGAGAAATCCTGAAAATAATTTTAATTTTAAGAAAGAATGACAAAAAGGAACGAGAGAGGAGAGAGAGAGACATGAGTACGACATATTCGGGGTGAGCACCTGAGAGGATAGCAGGGAGGAGAGATTGGCCCATATGGTGGCTTCCCTCCAGAGGCAAATTATTTATTCCTGGGTGATTACGTGGACAGAGGGAAGCAGTCACTTGAAACCATTTGCCTTTTATTAGCTTATAAGATAAAATACCCAGAAAATTTCTTTCTCCTTCGAGGAAATCACGAATGCGCCTCTATAAACAGAATTTACGGATTTTTTGACGAGTGTAAGTCCGCTTAGGAAGTAGTTTCTTAATAATATGCCTACTGTAAATATGTTGCACTCCGATTTCCGTTTTCAATTGTATGTCAAAATAGCATTAATATTTCTTAACTATTATATGCGATTTCATATTGTTTTGAATATTTTCTCTTATGTTTATGAAAATCTTTTATTTTTCCATTTTTTGTTTCAGGCAAACGACGATATAGCACTAAACTGTGGAAAACTTTTACTGATTGCTTTAATTGCCTACCAATTGCTGCCATAATTGATGAAAAAATATTTTGTTGTCATGGGGGGTTAAGTCCGGACTTGCAGAATATGGAACAGATCAGAAGGATAATGAGGCCTACAGATGTCCCAGATACAGGTATACTTTCGCCTAATCCACACGGCCATATAAGTAGTGCATTTATAGTAAACATCATCCATACATCAGCACTTATTTTAATTTTGCAATTAGTTTATAAATTATTACTGTTAACTCTGTCTCAAACGTGGGTATTAGGCCAAGTAATTTAAAACTTTAATACGCTTTTACACTACAATTTGTTAATGTTTCTTATGGTTGTTACTAATATACCAGACGTGTGGGTATGCACAAATGTATAAGTTTCTAATTTATTAATGCAATTTAAATTCTCAAAGTAATTATTTTTGTTAGATTCTATTTTTCCTTTGTTCCTTTAGGACTCTTGTGTGACCTCTTATGGTCTGATCCAGATAAAGATGTTTCCGGATGGGGTGAAAACGATCGGGGTGTCTCCTTCACTTTCGGTGCTGATGTAGTTAGCAAATTCCTTTGAATCGCCCATGACTTAGATTTAATATTGCAAGAGCCTCATCAAGTTATTATTAATTAGAGAGAGAGTACTTATATATTATTTTATATTATTATATTATTATAATATTATTTATTATTATTATGAATTATTATATATTATTATCTAAGTATATTATTAATAGGTACTAGTACTATTTAATGTGTGTATGGTAGTATGTAAGATCATTTGTTCCTTTTCCATTTTAGGGTAACTACTCTGCTTACCTACTATTAACCAGGACGTTTTACTAAAATATGAATGAAATAATATCATAGTCCGTATTAAACAGGTTAGACATCTACATTTAATAAATAACCTACTTTATCTTTACAGGTAAGTAGAAGACGCGTTATGAATTTTCGCTAGGAGATAGAACAACTTGTGACCTGTTGTTTTCAAGCTCCCAATTATTGCGAGAATTCGATAAGCGGTGTGGTATTGGCATGTCGGTTGGACGCTCCTTATCTGTGCTCTTTTCCTAGGAGTAATTATTATTAATTGAGATTCCTAAATAAAATTTACTAAGATAATATGTCTACAATTACCCAAAATATGACAAAATATAGTTAAATAGAGTAAAGTATTACCTTGCTTAATAAAGAAGTAAAGAAAAGAATAGTTATTTTACTAAACAAGCTGTTTTAAATATGACCATAAGAACACTACCTTTATCATTCTAATAGACTAGTATCCAAGCAGACCCTATCACCTTAACATCTGTTCTTGAATTGGTTATTATTATTATTTAAAATGTTATAGAAAAACTTTAAAAATAGCTTATTTAATTAACTTAAATGATCTGAAGTCGTGGACTCTATAATACAAATACTTTGTAATTAAAATTAAATAGCAGAAACTTAGTTAAATTTGGATTTCCAATAAAAGCTATCCACTGCGTTACTAGTCCAAACAGTCTACATTGTTTGAACTCTTTTACTTTTACGAGTACTTATCTTTGAATGGTTTCCTTCCTTTAACTTCTTCATATTTTGTTTTCTTCCAATCAGGAATTCCTTCACCTGAAATTGTATGGAATATAAGATCAATTTAAACAATTATTATTATTTTTTCCCCCCCTCGATTACGTGCTCACCTTACCGTTGTGAGGGTATTCAGATATCCCCTATGAATATCTGCAAAGTTGCACGTTATACCCCTTTTCAATTTTGTTTATTCCCCACTTTTTGATTTCTCCTTTCCCATTTTCATTTTATAGTTAGAGTTGCCTCCCCTTTCCCCTTATGTACTGTGGTTTGTACTTCCACTTTATTATGAGTGTTCCTCTCTTCACCAGGCCCTAATGGCCTTCCGGGTGTGTGTTCCTGTTTCTGTTCCGGGTCCATTTCTAATCTCCTTCCTCCCCTTATGTGAATGACTTATCAGCTCTCTTATATGGAACGCCAACTTCAGCTTGCAGTGGACAGAATCACAACATGGTGTGACCTTATTAAAGTCCATCAACCATCCGGTCCTGCACAGAATCAACTTATCACATCTTGAACATCATGCTTGATTGGTTCCGGCATACACCGACGGTTCTAAGAAAAAGGACGGAGTGTGAGCATCGGCTGTTTCCCAGCCATACCTTATCACGTTCTCTTTCCCCTTACTCTTCAATATTTACAGCCGAGTTAACAGCTTTGGTTCTAGCAATATCTAGAATCTTGACTCTCTGTATGGATGAAACATTTATTATTTTCTCCAACTCCAAAAGTGCACTGCTGAAACTCTAGAACAGATCAACTCGACACCCTCTGATCTTATACAGAAATTCCTCTCCCCAGTCATACGCGGAAGAAGGTAGTCCGCTTTTGCTGGTTCCCATCCCATGGCAATACCTCTGGAAATGAAACAGTTAACAAAGCAGCCAACCAGACTTCAACAGTTCAGACAATCAGTAGGTCATACCTTCATCATAGTATACAAAGAGATTTATTCCAGCTACCGAGTAATACTACCACATTCGGCAGGGTTTTACTACATGCTGGCAGGACTGCTGGAGGGTGAACACTCGTGGCTCCAAGATGCGAAGTGTTCAGCACTTTGTCAGGCCTTAACAATTTTCTTGCCGCCTTGTTGTCCGAGGGAGGTGATTTTAAAGCGTCTCCGAATTGGGCATACCAATTTAATTCGCCGCAATCTCCATGCTCCCCTTTCTATTCCACATATTCTGGTTTGGTTGTAATGCCTTGACAGCTTCAAGACACAGGTACTTACTTGCCTGAAGTATGTATGATCCCCTTCGAGAACCGTCTTTTCATACATTTTTCGGAGCCATGAAATTTTGCCCGTTTACTCGAACTACATGAGGAGTCTTGAAGGTAGCTTTGATTTTAAGTTTTGTCTAGGTGTTGTCCCTAGAGTTGGATTCTCAACCCAGTTTTGCCGCATTCTAGTAATCAGTGTCAAGTTCACTGTCAACACCTGTACTATTATTATTATTATAATTATTATTATTATTATTATTAATTATTATTATTTCAAAGATCTTGAAGCCATCAGAGAAGAAAGCGAAATACCAGTACAGCGGCCTTAATAAACCTAATCCTCCACAACGAAATCCCAAACTTTTAAAGAAATCAAAGATGGTGAGGGAGGAAAATGTGAAGGATACTTTTCAAAGTTACATAAAAACTGCAATTGGGTGGCTAGTCTTTTGAATGTGGGTTTTCTTTTAGATAAATATTCAAAACATTTCGAATATTTAATTTTTCATTGGTGTTTTTCGTTATATTTTGACAACTGACTTGTCAAATAATTAAGCCTGATTGAAAGTTTTTTTTTTTTTTTATGTTCGAAGCAAACTAAGATTACTAAAGAAATATGCGGAAGGCTTATATAGTTAATATTCATTTGAAATTGGGACATATATGATAAAAATTATATATTGAAAGAAGAAACTAATCTGATAAAGGATGGATAGAATTGACATAATATTTTTTAAAACACGATTGAATTTAGTATTTTTGATTTTAAATAAGTCATCACATTAGAATCATAAAACAAGGAATAATATAGAATGTTGTTTTAAGTAGCAGTTGCAGGAAATAGATGCAAAAGAAACGAAAATAATAATATTAGATTTTTTTAGCCTTATCTCTTGAATTAGCTTTAAAAGATTTGTAATGTATTTAAAATCAGAAATATGTTATAAAATCTATTCCACACAGGTTTCCATCTGCTGCTCGGTTTTTCAAATATTGATTTTTAAAATTCTTTGTATTGTTGAAAATATGAAAGATATATAAATATTCCTGTAAGTAAGCAAGGCACCAAGTCATTAGTTAGTAGATTAGTGAAGAATAAATTTTTAAGTGTAAGATTTAGGCCGACGCAACACTAAACCTGTACCATCACTTTTATACAGGTCTGAGTGTGTGTCGATACAAAGTCTTATATATAGAATTAGTTATAATATATATGAGTTTTATGTTATCTAGATACTATATCTCAGACTTAACGTTGGGTGATATAGATATATGTTGGTCAGCTAGGTACTCACGTGTATGTTGGGTATTGAGATTTTGTTTTTAACTGATAATATTTACCTATAATTTATAGATATGTTTGGGGGAAAGGGGAGGATTATATGAGTCTAGATATTTTCTTTTAATGCTAATACATATTAATGTTAATATATATATTATATATATATTAAAATATTATATAATTAGAAATGTAGTTTTATAAAGTAAGTTATATATAAAGATTTGTATTTAGATAATAATATATTGTTGCTTAGATTTTGGAGATATTGGTTTATATGCCTTAAAAAATATTTCAGTAATATTGATGCTTCAAAGAAAAACGTTTAAAGATTTTTTATACAGAAGAAGCAATCGCTTATGGTTTGGTAGTGAGAATACTAGGTGAATACGTATTATAAAATGGAGAAAATCAATCGAGTAAATCATGAATAGGGTTAATCGCAATTTTCTTAAAACGACATATTACCCATAACTGAGGAGTGTATACCGTTTCTTGTATGGGTGTACACTATCATAATTAGACTTTCTGAGTAATACTTTTGAGAAAAGAGAGGGGATGCCGAATTTTATAGAATAAATCATTGCCATTCCATACTAGGATAAAAGTTAGTTAGAAATGTGTCGTTTTTGGAGATTACCACGTAAATGTGTTGAAATGCATCGCATCGTATTAAAAAAACAAAAAGAACAAACAAGTTACGTCCTTCCAGATAGGAGTTTTATACATTTGGACTAAGTTATACATATAGTTGGTTTTCAAGATTAATTATAATTATTTATTGTATACGGTGTTTTAAATTATTTTTCACTAGTACCCACCATTTAATCCACCTATCACACTATGATGAAGCTCCACCATTTAATCCTATCCACTATGATGACTCCACCATATAATACAAGACGATAGTCCAATAACTGATTAAAAATATTGTTTAGATATAGCTTTCAATAATTTAAATTAATTTATTTAGTGACCCAGATTACAAATGAAAAATTTATTATATAACACAAATAATGTCACATATGAGACCGATGGTTAAAGACGAAAATTATTATTATAATACTTTTACGTAAAGTAGAAAGATGTGCTGATAAGAATGACTTGTATTGATAACTATAAGCGTGATTATTTCTTTTAACAGTAATGACGAATCGCATCTCTCTAATATAATAATTAGCTCAAGAGATCTCGAGAATTTTATCTATTGCGAGATAATACTTTCACATCGTAGTTACCTCACGTATAAGGAATGATTTCGCATTATAAAGTTAAATAAAAGAAATTTTCCTGGGTTCTAAACCTTATATCACTAGAATATAGTATAATATTAAGTTATCAGTTAGGAAGGCATTATTAATTGCATCACTTTATTTCGGGATCTTTCATCTCTAAGTACAAGACCAAATTAACTTGTGTAATCAGTTTATAATATTTAAATTATATTACAACATTGTTAATTTGATCAGCGATGAGTGAGAAAAATGATCTTTGGGTACTTTATAATAAAACAGTTGGGCATCAAGATTTGGCTTCGCGAGAAAGCTGTTCCTGAATCTAAGTTTTTTTGGGTTAGAGAATGGCTCAGTGGTAGAGCGTCGTTTTTTCTGCACTTTGGATCGGGCCGATTGGGGGGCCTTCCATCGCTTCTACGCTAACTATAATGGAAGTGACTGCTTTAGCTCTGATGACGCTTCGGCTTCTGCACTAAGGTGGGAGCTGTAATAATCGTTGACGGGATCAGCAGGTTCATTCCTTCTTCGAAGCTAAAGTCTTTCTCTCCTCAATGAATCCATGGTCGATCGTGGCTTGTCTCTGGCCATCTCAGGCTTACAAGATAGGCGCGTATCGGGAGTGGAATAAATCTCGTTCTCCTATCACTCGCCTAATTTTCATGTCAGTCTAGAAATCGTTGCAGGGATAACTCTTCTGATGAGCTTAAAGCGGGGCTTTCATCAAACCGAAGTGTGCTACCCTGGTTCTCCTAGCTGAACGAAAGTCTTTCTGGCCTCTTGCCAAACAAACATCTCGTAACAACTTCTGTAAATCTGTCCTTTCTCCTCTTATTCGATCTGATGGTTCTGTTGCTAATACTCAAACTGAAAGGCCAATCTCTTCGGCCTCCTATTTTCCTCTAACTCAAACCCCTGGACGAATTCTGGCATTCCTTCGCCCCTCCTCTCAAGTGTCCTATGTCTTTGCTTGTGATAACATTTGATCGGGTACATGGGACCCTGGAATCATGAACGTTAAGAAGGCGGGTGGCCTGGATGGCATTCCTCCAGAAGTTTTGAGGGAGAATGTGGCATACGTGCCTGACCGTCGACTCGTCAACTATATTCTTTGTCCAATACTAGCACTTCCTCTCAGTGCTAAGCACGCACATTGTCAACATATTCGCTAAAAGGAAAGCCGCTCTGATCCTTCTTACTATCGGCCTAATAAGCTCTCGACTTGTAAATCTCCCTAAGATCTTTTGAAAACCTCTACTCTCATTTCTTAGACATCTGGAATCCATTCTCTCTTTCGATCGCACAGTAGGCTTTCCGGGTTCAAGGTCTACTGCGATATACTTTCCTATTTAACCGATCTATTGGTTTCCGCTCTTAGAAACTACGGGAGGACTTGCGTGGTGGCGCTTGAATCATCCAAACGCATTTTTGGCCGGGTATGGCACGTCACTGCTCTCTAAGCTCTCCTCCTTTGGTTTCTTCTTCTCTTTGCTTGACTTAATGTGCTTAGCTTTCTTCAGTCGCTCAAATATCGGCTTGTGTTGATGGCGACTTCATCTTTTCGTCAATAGGGTGTTCCTCGGTTCGGTCTTATCTCCTACTTATTCCACTTTTCATTAATGATCTTCTCACCTGCACATCTAATTCTATCACTCATTGCCGATGACTCGAACCTTCATTCTTCAACTCATTTCAATTCTGCTCTCTTTCACTTCTAGAATTGCCTCTAGTATTAATGTTTCTGATTCTATTCTCGGATCTGGATAGAATTTGCCGGTTGGGTCGTCTCAACTCTGTGATAATTCAAATTCTTTATAATCCCAAACTTCTTCCTACATTCCCTCTCTAAACACCGTTTAATTTCCCATATTTTCGACGGTTCTCAGTTCTCTCCTGTGACATATAGACATCCTTGGCCTTAACATAAACAAAAAAAATGTCTTGGAAACTCACATCACAATGGTTGCTAGGCGGCCTAAGACTGAGAGTTCTGCTTAGATACAGTTTATACTTTTTTCTCTCTCATTTACTCCAGCTATACATGGGGTCTTTCGCTCCTTGTATGGAGTATGGTCTCATATCTGGGGGGGGGGGCTAGGTCTGGTTTCCCCGACTTTAGATGGGTAGTCAGAAGGCCAAAAGGCTTTGAACTGTGGCCGGGTCGTGTTCCAGTTCAGCTTGAAGAGCCCTCTATCTTGTGGCGCGATGTTGGTGCTGTTATCTCTTTTTCTATAGGTATCGCAGGCGGCAGGTGTTCGACGGGAACTTACCACTCGCGTACCACCACCTTTACGACGCGCTCGTAGCACAATGGTGGTGCTGTGTCTGCGCACGAGTTTTTTTGTATAGATATTGGTAACGTCCACACTTAGTTCGCTGCGGTGCTCTTCTTTCCTGGCACCTCTTGTTGTGGAACTCTCTCCTCTTTTGTGTTTCCCTGCTTGAATTTAATCTCTCTCACTCTAATAGCCTGGCGTCTGTGCTGCATCTGCGTAATTGCGCTAGTGGATAACTTTTTGGCGTGCCAAGTTAACACCTCCCCGAATAGGGCTCTGCCCGTGAGTGGTGGTGAAACTGTAAAAAAAAAAAAAAAAAGCATTCTCAACCACAACATGCGGTGGTTCGACCACAGAGGATTCAAGTTTTTCTTTACTGTCCATCCCGTAATGAGCTCCCGTCAAGGCGATAAAATATTGAATTGCGGTGAAGCAATGTTATAATGTAAGAATCTTACTCGAACAGAGAGAAGGACAGGGTAGGAGAGATGGTGGTGATAATTCCATTGCGGGAGCTCGTTCGCGTAAAGCTGTTTCTGAATCTAACTTTTTGGGTAAGAGGAGGCTCAGTGGTAAGCGTCGAGTAAATTCGTTCTCAGTCGCACATGCGGTGGTCGACCCCCCAGAGGAGGCAAGTTTTCTTTACCTAACCTATTGGTTCTTATATATATTTAAATATAAAGGTGAATTTTAAACATAAGAAAAAAGTTTATTATTATAATATATTCTGATATTAATAAATATATATATATATATATAATATATATATATATAATATATATATATATTATGGTTTGGGCGTTGGTTGTTTGGGACATGATTGGGATGCTGTTGGTTCTGTGGCATATCGTGTTGTGAGTCTGGTGTCTCTGTTCGGTCGCGTACTTTGGCGTGTTTTTTATATATATATATATAAGAGTTTATTTTATCACAGATCTGATAAATTTATTACAATTAATAAAACAAAGGTAAAATATTAAAATGATATAAATATAATTAAGTAGCAGTTATACATATTTCGGATAAATTTGATTGGTTTTCTTATATACAATCTAAGGTAATGGGAAAGGGAGTATCCAATCCCTCTGCTTCATAGCGGTAAAACCTTATGAACGGGTCAAACCCGACATAAGGTTTTGGGTAGATGAACTAACCACGTAATATTAAACGGATCCTTGTACTAACACGAAACCTCGTCGTCCATTAGTACCAATTAAGACCAAGTTAAGGAAAAAACTCATGAAGCTGGTAACCTTTAGTACCAACTTACGAACCCTTAATTTTAGGAGCAGGGGAAACCATACGAAGGATTTGAGTGGATTACCAATTTAACTTCTAGGCGGAAACAAGTCCTTAGTAATACAACTAGAAACCTGCTCGTAGCCTTAGTAAGCCACTCAAACAGCCGCACTAAGGAAAGCCTTGTGAAGGTTTGGCGTAGAATCAACTACGCATTGGAAATTTAGTCCTCAGTACCAATAAAAACACTACCAGCTTTCCGATGAGCTGAGGTAAAGCACCGTTATTATATTAATGTGGCAAATCAATGAAGCTTTGAGTAGTACAACTAAAAATTGCTTGTTTGCCAAGTATCATTTAGAGTTTATCTTAGTGAGCATGGACAAACTGTTAATTTTGAATGATAGTACCAACAACCCTGAAAGCCAGATACTAGTATTTGTGTATCTTCCCGTCCCTAATCTAACAATTCCAGTTTGAGATATTTCCGGAATAAATTAATGAAGCTTAACTCTAAAAGAGCTATAATATTATATTTATGTAATTTCATCATAAACATTTAAAAATAAATAACAAAAGATTAATTTCAGATAATACGAAGTACTTTCCGAAGCTTAAAACAGTAACTAAATTATTCTTGCTCACACACACACACCTACAGACACACACACCACACAACACACCACACACATTCACACACACACACACACACAGTTCACACACAACACAACACATACACACACACACACTGGAATTCCTTTCAATGTGAAACTGTCAATATTTAGAAAATTTCTTATATGTTTTTAAAGTAAAACTAAATTATAGCTTAAAATTATACTCGCGTACTTCTTATTATTGTCGAAAATAATAATAATATAGACATAAAACGCAACAGGGTCAACTAATCAATTAATAAGTAATTGTCTAATATAAAAAATAAACAAATGACTAAATGAAATAAAAATGAAAGTTTCACCGTGATTTGTTCATAAAGATTTACAGAAAGAAAATAAGGTAAAACTTAAGTTTCTGTCTGACTTTCGATTTCGATATATCGAACATCTCTTCTCAAGGCTTATCTATCCGATATAATAATATATAATATATATATATATATATATTATATATATTATATAGATATATATATAGTATAATATATATATATATTAATATATTATATATATATGGGAAAAATTGACGTTTAAATCAATTTTATTGAGATTTTTTCTAAGTTCAAAAAAATTTCTAAGTTCGAAAGTTAAGTTAAGATATTAGTTGTTGTTAAGAAAATTCTTTAGAGCAAGCTTTCTGGAATATGCCAGAAGCTACCCCTAAATCAATTTCTAATAAACTTAAGCATAAGCTTAACTTTGGACTAGAAATTTTTTTAAACAGAATTTTTGGTTTTTGAACTGGAGGAAACTACGTTATACCATATATTATAGATAATATAATATATTTATATATATATATATAAGTGTTTATTAGATAAGATAAGTTTAATATATATATATATATATATTACTATATACTAATATGTATATATTGATATATATATATATATATATATATATATAGTATATATAATATTATTATATATATATAATGAATTGTGTGTACCTTACGACTTTTATCCTAACCTAGACCTAAAAGCCGTACAGTACGACCTATCTCGACGGATCGTCGTTGGCGTAGGACCGTAGACTAAACCTAGATGATTTGTCGTGTGCGTAAACCATTTTCTATTCTTACTTAACCATCCTTATCATACCACCTATGTAAACCGCCCGTTCACGTACGTAGATAAGAGAAAGATCGTCGTTGCCGGAGGACTTAGAACTAACCTAGATGGATTATCAATTGGCCGTAAACGTCGCACCTATAGCTATAGATATGAAAAGTGGCTACACTAACATTAAATAAGTTAACTACCCCCTGCTAACTGTTTCATTAATGTACACAAAAAATACAGTAAGTAATAGAGCACACTATATAATTATTCTATATATTCTATATATAAATCATTTGGAGAAACTGTATACTTTGACCCACAATTCTTACTGATTACAATAATAAAACTTTGCTCCTTTTTTAGTAATTTCGCACTGTATGTTACACTTTTCACAAAGCTTTTTCTCTAGTATTACTGAAAAATGTTGCAGTAGAGCTAAAATTGTAAAATCGTTTTCACATATTTCGAACAAATCTTTCAAATTCATTATTTGGAAAGAATAAAATACGGAAACACAACTTAATATTCGAACTTTCACGAAAGTATTACCGTTCCAGTATTTAATATTCAAATATATATATATATTTTACTGTTCCAATAATATTTTATATTTTTTCAAATACTTTCCTATATATAATATATATAATATATTAATATATATATAATAATATAATATAATAATAATATATATATATAATATATATATATTTTTTATATAATAATATAGTATATATATAATATATATATATATTACTATATATATATATATATAATATATATATATCATATATATATATATATATATAGTATATAATATATATATATATCGATAGATATCGGTATTGTATCGATATATTATCAATATATCGAAATCGAAAGTCAGACAGAAACATAAGTATATGCGAAAAGAACAAGTAAATACGATGAATAAAAACAGACTGTTAGATAAAATAATAATAAACGTAATTTAACACTAAATACATTATGAGGAAAAAAGGTAATTGGTCCCGT
>JABUQX010061265.1:0-10000 GCA_015478945.1 Trachelipus rathkii
AGAGTTTGAGAAAGATGAATTTTCTCTAAAAAACTTCTGTTGAAGTATTATAAGCATTGGATTTCTTTTGGAAGTGCTCTTTATACTATAATCAAAGAAAAGATTACTTAGGTTGCAGTTAAAAGTTAAGAGGGAACAGCAATTATCTATTTATTTAAGACAAAGTCGTTTGCCCCCTTATGTGAGTGGTCGTGAAAAAAAAAAAAAGTCTACAGAATATTTTAAATCTACATATAAAAAAAAAAATAAAAAAAAATATACAGGATAAATCATTTGAAGTAAGAAAAAAATCATAATATAATATTTAACAAAAAAAAATCTTGTTAAATCATATTTTTACAATCTTGCATTCGTAGTACATATTTAGTTCAATACATTTTTCTTTCTTGTCAATATCATTATAAGCTTCTTTCTAAGAAGTCAATCTATTATTAAAAGCTTTAAAACTTGCAAGAAAAAAACAACCTGTCACATCTTGTGACAAACCATTCAAAAAACTAAATATGTTCCTGCAAAAGTATATTTCAAAACACTGACTAAAGATTTTCTTTTTTTTCTCATTATCGTCTGGTATGAAAAGCTTACTCTCCTCAACAGAATCAAACAGAGTCAAGAGATGAAAAAATTATATAAACATGAATCATATCCCCTTCAAGATAAAGCTCCTTTCCACATAAAACACACATAGTTCTTTCAACCTCATCTCCCAACTCTTAGTTTCAAATCCTCAGATCATCTTTGCAGTTCTATGTTGTACTGCCTAGAACATGTTAACGTCTTTTCTTAGCTAAGGATTTCAACTTGTGGACAGTCAATTAACATCCTAATGTATTAACAAGGTAATGTAACCTTTATATGAATTCACTAGTAAACCTCTAGAGTCTTACATTATTTGCCAAAATCGTCTTGATTGCACATTCACTTTCTTCAATGAAAAATCTATAAGTGATAAACTTTAAACAATTTTATTTATTCAGCCTGAAAGGAACCATTTTCAGTGACAAAGTAATGGTTTCATATTTCTGGAAAAATTAATCTCTACAACCGTAGAATTTTGGGACTAGAAAATCCACACAGTATCTTTCAATATGATTTATTTGCCCAAAATAGATGATTGTTTTTGATAATCAAGTTCTCAAATTTATATAAACTATAAATTTTTTAAAAACCAACACTTGTAGAAGTTAAAAGATTTTTGTGGCATCTAAAACCTTAAATTATTTCAAAATTTCCCTTCAAGAAGAATTAGTCCAACCTCACAATTTAAGAGATACAAAACTGTCCTATAATATCTTCTCCAAGATGATGAACTGGTAGAGAAAAATCGCTAATATAACCCACTCTTGTTATCTAACTAGTTTTAATTTCCAATCTCTGGGGCTCTGTTTAATTTAAAGCCTACTACAACAATCAGATATATATTACAGATTTAAAACCACATATTAGAGGAACTATCTCTAATATCATCTCTATTGTATAAAAGCATCACCAAAAAAGTTAATATATTTTTAAATTGATTACAGAAAAAATGAAAACATGGCGGGATATACTAATGCCTTACAATGAAACTACATTAATAATTATTAATAATATTACTGCTTAATATTATATTTTATATTATTTTGCATTATCAGAGTATCTGAACAGCATTGATCAAATGTTTCTAGATAATATAATAAATAATAATTCATAATAATCAATAACAAAATAATAAATTGACAATGGCATATATATATACATATATATATATATATATATATATATATATATATATATATATATATATATATATATATATATATATATATATATATATATATATATATATATATAAGTTATTATTATTATATATATATATATATACGGTATATATATATAAAATATATATATATATAGATATAAATATATATATATATATATATATATATACTGAATATATATATATATATATATATATATATATATATATATATATATATATATATATATATATATATATATATATATATATATATATATATATATATATATATATATATATATATATATATATATATATATATATATATATATATATATATATATATATATATATATATATATATATATATATATATATATATATATATATATATATATATATATATATATATATAGAGTATATATATATATATATATATGTGTATATATATATATATATATATATATATTTATATATATAAATATATATAGTTATATATATATATATATATATATATATATATATATATATATATATATATATATATATATATATATATATATATATATATATATATATATATATATATATATATATATAATTTTTTTTTTTTGTGTGTGCAGGACCCAGCATGGCCCACAGGGAAGCAGGCAAACTGGGTTGAATAATCAACTCCAAGGGTGGGTCCTGGCTCATAGTTATTTTAAATGTCATAAAAGAAAATTTAGATGGTGAAATAAATATTCAATCAAAATATAAATAAAAACAAAGGAAAAGATATCCTTACATTATATATACCGTAGTGCTGGTGTTACATAACAAAATCAAATGTTGTTAAGAATATTTACTTCTTGGAGATAAGAAAAGATAGAGTTACTATCAAAGCGGGAGTATTCAGATAAGATATGGGATAACCTTTTAGAAGGTGTTATGGACCATAGAGTAGGAAAATGATGACGACGCGAATGGGGTCCAGTTGGGGACAATTAATGAAGATATGGTGAACAGATTGCGGGGCATATCGACGGTAAAATTTGCAAATGGATGGGGATCAAGTGACATTTAGTGGTTGTGAGTGATGTTGGTGTGGCCAATACAGACTCTACAGAGGCATGCAAGTATCAATCACCTCGTGCAAGCGATTTCATTGGTGAGAGGAAGACCGCTCACCAATGTTCGGCTTTACACTTCTCATTTTCGCCCCTCGTTGATCACTAGTCCAGCATTATTGCCAGTAAGAGTATGAGAGGTTGCGGTCAGGGAAGACAGCAGGCACACCCACACTGTCCCCTATTTTATAGCCGTCAGTAAACAAGAGTAAATCCACCGTGAACTGCGGAATGTGATAAGAATGATGCCTTTAACAAGGTAACAGGTGCCTAGATTTGAAGAGAGAGGTTAGAACCAGGCAGATGGTGGGAGCAGGGAATAGCCAAGGGTTATACCCTTCATCATAAGAGAATGACAGCACCTTTTGCAAAGGGATGTTGAGGAAATTAAGGATGTAATAGACTGTTTTCAAATGGCCAATAAGGAGGATTCTGAGGTATCTCCCGCAGAATCGATGTCAGAGCAGACAGTATTGGGGTTTGAAAGCGAAGATAACTTGCACATATGATGTATATATTCCTTTCGAAGAGAGAGTGCCATCACATCGGATTCAACTTCAAGGACCACCCGGGAGGCGATCGGAAGGCTCCAGTGGAGCTACGGATCGCCTCATTTTGGATTCGATACAACAGGTGTAGTTGAATTGGGGAGGTCTGATCATATACTATGCAGCCATAGTCCAGCTTAGATCGGATTAGGATGATGTAGAGACGTAAAGGGACTTGCGATCAACACCCCAAGATTTTGAGGCGAGATAATGTAATAGGCTAAGCATGCGATGACATGTTGTTTTCAGGAGTTTAATGTGGGGTGTGTATGTTAAGTCATCTAGAATGAGTCCTAGAAATTTGATTTGTGAAGTTACAGGAACGGGCAAACCATATAAGGTTAGGCTCGCCGGAGGAAGGTGGCAGATTCTTTGATTCCCTTTTTTCCTAAAAAGTATTGCCAGGTTTTTGTAGGTGAAAAATGAAAGCCATGGGAGTTACCCCATTGTGAAATATTCTCAATAGCTAGTTGAAGTTGCCATTCAAGAAATGGCAGCCTGACACTGGCAATAAATAGCTCAAGGTCATCAACTTAGAGAAAATTGACCATCGCTGGGATAAAAGTAATGATCATTGACCGAGAGCAAATAGTAATACACTTAGATAGATGGCATGATAGAGCAGAAGAGCACCGAACCTGGATGGATCTATTTGACAGAAGACATTTAATAAAGACAAGGAGCTGTCCTTAGAAACCGAGCAAGTAGAGTTTAAGGAGAACACCACTTCTCTACGTTGTCTCGTAAGCTTTTTCAAGGTCAAATATGGCACCAACGACTATCCCGCCAGTTCAGAAGGATTCCCGAATGTCATGGTCCAGATTTAACAAGGGATCCATGGTCAAATGATTTTGCGGAAACCAAACTGAAAGTTTGAAAAAGCCCGGCGACTCTCCAGAACGGGGAGAAGGCGGCCTGAAACCATTTTCTCCATTAATTTACAAGTATGACAGGTCCGCAAAATTGGTCTTTGGTTGTCCGCCAACTTTGGATCTTTCTCAGGTTTGGGAATAGGGATTACAAAAGCTGTAGTCCAAATAGATGGAAAAGAGAATTCAATCCAGATTCTGTTAACCAGATTTAGCAAAAGGCTGATGTAGCATTATGTATGAAATCATGTCTGGGCCAAGGGTACCGTCTTTGCTATTCACCAGTGCAATTTGATACTCTACAAGTGTAAAAAGACGGTTATAGGTATGATCTTCCCCTTTCTCTGTTTAAAAGTCTCGCGGTGCAGTGTAAATTCGCAATTTTTGAAAGGCTTCAGGATAGTGAAAAGGGCTCAAGTGGCTAGCAAAACTAAAACCTAATGCATCTGCAAACAGCTGCTGGAGCCGAGATCTTATCGGTTATATCAGTCACGTAAAGGAGGACTGTAGGTGAAGAATTGTTGGAGCAGCAACATATTTTCTGTGCAACTTTCCTCACTAAAGAAAGGAGAGTTGTGGAGTTGACAATCGAAGTATAAGTTCAAAAGTATTGTTTAGGTGTTTGGCGATTAATTCGACGAGATCTCGCTGCAGCAGATTTAAAGAAAATCATGTTTAAGGTGGTGCAGGTCCTTTTGTATTGCCTGTAGTTTTTTCTTCTCCCGGTTGGCTTGTGCACACTCTTGGGACCACCAAGGGGTTGCCGAACGCCTACCTGAGGAAGATCGCGTGATGCAAGCTTCTGCTGCTGTGATAATAACTTGCTGGAAGAAGTTAAAGGCATCATCAACAGTCGAAATACTGCTTATTGAAGGGAGAGAGTGGGATAGCTATAGTCTGATGAAAAGGATCCCACTCCACTTGCTCAAAACACCAGCTGTAATTGGGTTTTACCATTTGGTTCTGTGCAAGTTTATTTAAGGAAGGCTATAAGCAATCAAAGCGGGACCAGGTGAAGCTATCCATAAGAGAATGTGTGTATCTAAACGTTCATATGTAGGGGAGTCCTGTGTTACTGCATCCCAAGGAAAAGGGGGTTAGGAGATTAACAAGGATCTTAGACTTAGACAAGGTGACAGCCGCCAATAAGGGGTCATGTAGATTAAAGTCTCCCAGTATAACAACCGGAGTAGGGAGCTGCTTAAAAAGGTCACTACTGGGAATCGTGGCATAGTGGTCAAACACTTGCACGCTCATCTCCTAGGGTCCAGGATCGAATCCCAGCATGGTGAAAATACATCAGGGGGTATTTACAAATACAAATTTGATTACAGAGTATTGCATTTCTCTTGTACATAATGACCCCAGTTCTTGGTATTATTATTCACCATGTGCGGTACCCTGTTTGGCCCTACGCCCGAGTGCGAGCGGGAGGAATACATAGTAATGCTCTGCTTGGACAGTAGAAGTATTCTCGGATTCTTCTTTTGTCTCGTCATGGCGTAGTGGTCAAATACTTGCACGCTCATCTGCTATGGTCCAGGATCGAATCCCAGCATGGTGAAAATACATCAGGGGGTATTTACAAATACAAATTTGCATTTCTCTTGTACATAATGACCCCTGGTCTTGGTATTATTATTCACCATGCGCGGTACCCTGTTTGGCCCTATGCCCGAGTGCGAGCGGGAGGAATACATAGTAATGCTCTGCTTGGACAGTAGAAGTATTCTCGGATTCTTCTTTTGTCTCATTGTGGCATAGTGGTCAAACACTTGCACGCTCATCTGCTAGGGTCCAAGATCGAATCCCAGCATGGTGAAAATACATCACAGGGTATTTACAAATACAAATTTGATTGCAGGGTATTGAATTTCTCTTGTACATTGACCCCCGGCCTTGGTATTATTATTCACCATGCACAGTACCCTGTTTGGTCCTATGCCCGAGTGCGAGCGGGAGGAATACATATTAATGCTCTGCTTGACGGTAGAAGACTCTGGATTCTTCTTTTGTCTCATTGTGGCGTAGTGGTCAAACACTTGCACGTTCACCTGCTAGGGTCAGGGGTCGAATCTCAGCATGGTGAAAATACATCAGGGGGTATTTATATATATATATATATATATATATATATATATATATATATATATATATATATATATATATATATATATATATATATATATATATATATATATATATATATATATATATATATATATATATATATATATTTTTTTATATTTTTATATATATATATCTCAAAAAATATATATATATAGTATATATATATATATATATATATATATATATATATATATATATATATATATATATATATATATATATATATATATATATATATATTTCATTCTCAGATGTTATGTATCGATTTCACAAACAATTTAAATTTTACATCTCAAAACTATTAATAAAACACTGAAACTTACAAAAGGGACACACTCGATTTCACAATTTTTGAGTTTATGGCATAGATGATACTCACTTCACTTATTCTTAGGTATACAAGTGTAACTTGACCTCTAATGCCAAGATAAAGATCTTAACCATTTGCATAATCTTTATATACTTGGTATATATATATATATATATATATATATATATATATATATATATATATATATATATATATATATATATATATATATATATATATATATATATATATATATATATATATATATATATATATATATATATATATGTTACCTGGCCATTTCTCATTGGAGGGGAATTAAGACTCATTCTGTGCCATACCATTGTTTGAGAAATTTGACTATAACAGGAGGGTGCAATTTTCACCAAAAGCCATCGCCATCACCCTACCGTATATATATATATATATATATATATATATAGAAGATATATATATATATATATATATATATATATATATATATATATATATATATATAGAGTATAGTATATATATATAAGATTTATATATATATATATAAAGCAAAAACAAATCTGAAATCAATCTCATTAAACATTTATATTTAAGCATCTGTTCATTTATCTTCATTTAACAGCAAAACTCAATAGAAGGTCAAAGAAAAGAGTGCAAAGTTATTTCTCTTGTAAAACTGAAAATTAAATACATACATGATATTCATAATAAAATAAACTAACTAAATGATATATATATATATATATATATATATATATATATAAAATATATATATATATAAAAATATAGTATATATATATATATATATATATATATATATATATATATATATATATATATATATATATATATATATATATATATATATAGCTAAATTTCAACTGCTCAAATTATTATTATTAAAATAATATTATCTTTACTAAAATAAAAAACAACAGGTTTTAGAAATTTTAAAGTTTAGTTTAATTTTAAACAGTCTACTCAAGTAAGTTATAAATGCTAATTAGTTTTGATACATACATACATTTATGCATACATACATATATAAACATACACACATGCACAAGAAGCATGACTGAATAATTAAGCCTTATGCCAAAAATTATTAATTTGCCCAAATTAAATTATTCACTCACCTTCATAAGTGACATCATCATGAGTGGGGCCAATTCCTCCAGATGTCAAAACATGAGTAAATCTTTTGGAAAATTGAGAAATTTCTTCAGCAATGATAGAAACATCATCTGGTATAACAGAAACCTTAAATGATTAAGGAATATATATATATATATATATAGCATATATATGTCAAAACCTCTCGACATATATATAGTAGTATGAAAGATATATATATATATATATATATATATATATATATATATATATATATAGAATATATATATATATATATATATATATATATATATATATATATATATATATATACTGATTCAAAAACTACTAGAGCAAAACGATAAGGAACATTTATTGTTAAATAACCTATGTTGTATGACGCTTCGTTTCAAAGTTACGGACGATTGAAGGTACACTAGTTTGTTGTGTGACGCGTCGCATGTAGGTTACCGACGATTTAGGTTACTCAATTTTAATGTGTTTGTGCGTGCGTACATGTGTGTACGCTTAACGCCCTTCGGAAACACGTGGCAATACCTTTACCTTGCCCAATTCATCGTTGATTCAGTACAGTGTAGGCATCGATTACGAATGGATCACTACACTCTTCCCGAGTTAACCGACATAATAATGTGTTACGGTGCGGCGAACGGAAATGGACGAAGAGCGCACCTCATGTACCGGGAACGGTTTCCACACAGAAATCACCCCACCACACAATGTTTGCTCGCCTTCATCAGCGCCTTCGAGATAATGGACCCTTCGTCCCCGGTGCATTGGTGGAAGACCGCATAATACGAGGACTCCTGCGTTTGAAGAAGAGGTGCTTGAGAGAGTCGCCAACGATCCGTCGACTAACACACGCGCCATTGCCCATGCTATGGGTTCAAATCAGTCGTCTGTGGTTCGGGTCTTGTAAGAGCAAAGCCTCCATGCATACCACCTACAGAAAGTACAAGGACTTGGGCCAAACGACTTCGCACCCCGTGTGCGATTTGCCCGGTGATTTCTGCAACGGAGCATCGATAATCCTGCCTTTCCTGCACATGTCTTGTTTACCGATGAGGCGTGCTTCACACGTGATGGCTACTTCAACAGCAGAAATAGCCACATATGGGACGAGGACAATCCGCACGCAATGTTCATCAGAGTTCACCAGGCGAAATTTACCGTAAACATCTGGGGTGGAATTCTTGGGGATTATCTGCTGGGACCTGTCATCATTCCACACCATTTGGATGGACCTGCGTACCTGCAACTACTCCAGAACACGCTTCCGCAGCTCATGGACGAAATACCCCTTGCGGCCCGAGACATGTGGTTCTAACATGATGGCGCTCAAGCGCACTTCAGCCACCAAGTACGGGCGCATCTGAACAGAGTCTACACTTACAATGGGCTAGGGAGACTGGGGCGACACTTTTGCGTGGCCTGCAAGATCGCTCGACCTCACGCCCCAGATTATTTTCTTTGGGGGCATGTGAAGTGTGTTGTGTACATTAACCCAGTCAAGAGGAACTGATTCAGCTAATATTCACTGCGTTTGATCAAATCAGACACTGTAGTGAGGGCGTTGCCCGGTGAAACCGACAGGCAATGGCACGGCAATGTAACGAATGTAATCAAGTACAGAGCAGACACTTTGAACACCTCCTGTAATTTTCCCCAATAAAATGATTTCATAACAAGCTACCATTGTTTGCTTTACAACCTCGCATCAAAACATATACGTTGTTTAACAAAATATCCTTAATGTTACCTCTATCAACCATCGGAGTCACACAGATGTACGCACGCACACATACATAACATTAGAATACCCAAAATCTCCGTTATGAAGTAACGACGCGTCAAACAACATCACATGGTTTATCTTACATCATCCGTAACTTTGAAACGAAGCGTCATACAACATAGCTTATTTAACAATAAATGTTCCTTATCGCTTGCTCTATCAGCCCTCCGAGTTTGTCGCAGAGGTTTTGAATCACCCTGTATATATATATATATATATATATATATATATATATATATATATATATATATATATATATATATATATATATATATAAGCTATATATATATATATATATATATATATATATATATATATATATATATATATATATATATATATATATATATATATATATATATTGATAATT
>JABUQX010061265.1:17500-19929 GCA_015478945.1 Trachelipus rathkii
TGTCCAAAAGCCGGTGAAACCAGAGCCCCCCCCAGGATATGAGAGCAGTACTCCATAATGGGGCGGATGAGACGCCTTGTATTAGGCTGAGCAGCTGGAGAAAAGTGAGGAAAGTGCTGAATACACAGTCTAACAAACTTCCAAGTTCTTTGAGGCGCCTAGCACCCGATTGTTGATGTGAGGTTTTCCAAGACATTTTTTTTTCATGTTAAGGCCAAATGGGCTGTTTATATTGTCACATACAGGAAGACGCAGAACGTCGGAAGAGATAGGAAAATTAAGAAGGTAGTATTTTGGGAGAAGGAGATTTTGTAGTAAGTGGGTTTTTTACAAAGAAGTGCGATTTCACAAAGTTATTTTCTATCCATCAGCGACTAATTAAACATCGGAAAGAGTTAGAGACGAGGGGCATATTCTAGAAAGTAAAAAGAAGGGACGTAGAATTGAATATGAGTTAAGAAGAATGAAGGGCCGAGTCATGGGAATACGAGTTTGATAGAGTTAGAGGTGCAGTTGAGAAGATCATTAATGAAAGTAGGAAAAGTAGGAGATAAGACAGAACCCTGAGGACACCACTATTGACAGCAAAAGAAAAGTCATCTCCGATCATACACAGCGATATGAGGATTTGAAAGAAAGCTGACATAAGTAAGACAAAGAATGGAGGAAAACCCAAAGGAGGGAAGCTTTGAGAGCAGTGTAACACGTGCCATACTCGGTCAAATGTTTTGGTATTGTTCAAGCGCCACCCGCGTCCCTCCCCGTAGTTCATAAAGAAGCGAAAAAGCCATAAATCGTTTAGAGTAGGAGAATGTACATCGCCAGTAGACTTCGTGCAACGAGAGCGTCGAACTGGCGATCGGAATGAGTTTCCAGAAGATGTAAGAAGTGAGTTGAGAAGGGTTTTCAAAGATCTTAGATAGAATACAAGCGAGAGCTACAGGGCGATAGTTAAAGGATCAGGGCGGCTTCCTTTTTTTCGGAATAGGTCTGAACATGTGGAGCTTCCAAACACTGATCAAAATGCCAATACTGGCACATTAGATCGGTGATAATTGAGTGGACCCTGATAACATTACTTCTTTTCAATGTTGGAGAATTAAGCAAACAATGACAGATCGAATAAGAGGAGGAAAAGGCAGATTTACAGAAGTTGCTATAGAATGAAGATTTTGTCAGTAGGAGAAACCAAGGAGGTTAGTGCATTTTTTGATGAAAGCCGCTTTGCTCGTCGAAGAGTTCCCCTGCAACGATTTCTAGCTGAATGAAAATTAGCGAGAGTGATATGAGAACGAGAATTTTTCCCGCCCGATAGCACTGTGTCTCTAGCTGATGCCCAAGAAAATAGCACGATCGATCACATGCCTGATAAGGAAAGAAAAATTTAGTTTTACAAGGAATTAATGCGGAAAGAAGAATTTAGCTGAAGAAGGATTAACCTTGTCATACATCAACGATTACAGCTCCCTCCTTATTTTTTAAATCTTTAGATCATCCATCTTAAATCTCCTTACTGAGGTCGTTAATTTGCTATCACTGAAAAACTTGGAACTTACATTTAAGTCCCTGGTCTAATATTTTATATATATATAGGAACAGCCACTTGACCTAAGAAATCATTACGGACCACAATTTTATCTTCTCTAATTTCCATTAATTAATACTTTTCATTTTCATTGATTACCTATTATATTATTTTGATTATTATTATTATCTTGTATTAATATTTATTATTAAGAGACTTAAGGAATCAAAAAATTTTGATCGCTAAAATAATTTCTGAGCCCCCTGACCCTCCTGTCTATAGCCTTATATATATAATATACGGTATATATATATATATATATATAATATATATATATATATATTATTATATATATATATTATATCTATAGTATATTATATATATTATATTTATATATATATAATATATATATAATTAATATATTTTAATAGAACCCTCCATGGTGCTGATTTTTCACCCATGTGGCTGCTTCATTGCTGAGCCGTCGGGTGGTCTGTACACAAACTCACAAAAAAAAAAATATATTAATATAATATAGTATATATTATATATATATATATATAATATATATATATTTATATATAATAATATATTATATATTACTATAATATATATATATATATATATATATATATATATCTATATAATATTATATATATATATATATATATTATATATATATATATTATATACTATATATATTATATATATATATATATTTATATATATATATATATATATATTTATATAATATATATATATAATTAATGGTTACTTATAATATATATATATTATATATTCTATATATTATATATTATATATATATATATATATATATTATATATATATATATATATATGATATATATACCGTATATATTATATATATATATTATATATATAAT
>JABUQX010061266.1:0-25332 GCA_015478945.1 Trachelipus rathkii
AAAAGAGATTCTTGAGCTTTCATAAAATAATGTATAGAATTCCTTCGACAACAACTTTGATTTGTAATTGACCGTCTGTTAAACCCATTCGTAAACTCTATCGTTAACATACTCCTTTCTACTCAAAAAGGCAATTTATTAGAAGAGAACTAATTATTTCCCTTCCTATGGCAGTTATCAACGGAGGTTCCAAAAAACATAGCTTCCACTGTTGGTGGATTACCAATTGTGAGAAAGCAACAGCTACTGTCAATGACAAATATAATTGTTATCAATCTCCCAAATAATTCTTGTCGACATGTCTTGGGCTATTTCCAACAAGCATGGTGGTCTCGCATTTAAATTATGTTGCTATTCAGCTTCTGAACATCGAGTTTAACATTTGTACTAGTATATGTCAACACACATCAACATGAGTACCTACTTGACACCTGTAATACATCATTCTGTGGAGGGATAAAAGCGAAGTTCGTCATACTTTGATAAATCCCGATTTGATATCGGGTGCTCTCTCTCCCGAAAAATCTGAATACTTCCTTAAGTGCATGGCATGATTAGATAATTTGCTTCTTTTCTCTTTTCCATCGAACTCGTTTACAGACAACCACAATCTTCACTTCTCTTGCATTTCTACTGCACATCTCTGAATGATATAGGAAGTCAAATACAGATGAAATGTGTTCACGTCTATCTTTTCACTAATTTACATCGTTATGAGAAACTCGCTTTCTCTTTTGCCAAATTCTTTTGCTGCCTAGCCATGAAATTTGAGCAATTAAAACTGCTTCATTATTCTTGTTTAATCAGGCCAAGCGTTTTGGCAGAGATACGTACAATATTAGAATAGCGTTTCGTACTTCTGTCTTGTAGATTCCTCATGAATTTCTTCTTTTAACTGCTGAAAGCTATTCGATTTCTGTTATATCAGTGTCACTGTCTTAATGGTTGCCCATTGCTATTTCTCAAGTTCACCATTTTATAAGTCTGTTGTTATTTTACATAGCTTTTCTTAGCATAACTCGGTTGTGCCAGGATAGTTTAGATAATTGTAATTGGTGTTTCTCAACGAGACCAATTGATTATTATTTCACTAACTTCATACTTCCATTTTGAGCACCATTCATCATCAACTTCATGTCTTGGCAACCCACTTCAGGAGAGGAATGCAATCAGATTGACTATGATGAAAGAACCTTTCGACTCTGATCCTTTGTTAATTTTTGCGCAGCAGTACTACATAATTGTGGATATATCTCAAATTTAAATAGGAAATTCTATCAATTCAACACTGTTTTGTCACATTTTTACAGTTTTTTCTTTATCTTTTTTTATGCTTGTCATGTCGCATTCGTGAGGTATAATATTTCCACCTATTAATATTTGTTATCGAATCTGGCATCCACTAAAAAAAAAAAAAAAAAAAAAAAAAAAATATACTATAATATAATCCACTACTATATTATACTATATTATATTATATATATATAATATATATATATATAATATATATATATATATAATATTATATATATTCTTACCTTACCAGTGTTTCACATGCAAATAGACTATAGGTTCCACAGTACATCACGATAGCCTCTTATATACATACAAATAAAGAAAAAAAGTATTGGTTTAAAACAACCAAAGATTTGAAAGCGGAAAACGTTTTACTGTGAAATTTATCACACTACTGAAATATTTATTAATAGAAAGGGGAATATAAAATATTAAAATTTTATAGAAAACAAAAAATATGAAAACTCATAAACCATTACGGTCTCCTTATCTATATTTTTCTAGCCCTGGTACCTGAAATATAGTGAGATATATAATCATTACTCTAATAGTTTTCCCTCTATTATATATATCCGGTATATATTATATATATATAGATATCTATATATATATATATATAATAATATAATATTATATATATAATTATATATAGTAATATAATATATATTATCTATTAATGTTAGGATTATAACGAACCTATAGATATGGAAAAACTTTTAATAATGATTTATTAATCTCTACCTATTATCCTATCAATCTTCTTAAAACAATCTATCTATACCTTATAATAAAAGGGATATATATATATAATATTATATATATATATTTATTATATTATTATTATATATATATATATATATATTAATATATATATATAATATAATCCGTATATATATAAATATATATATATATATATATTATATATATATATAATAAATGTAATTTATGAATATAAGTATTATATATAATAATATTATATATATATATATATATATATATAATATAATATCATAGTATATTAAATGAGAGATGAGAAATGGAAATGGAAATGTTGGGACTATACATTGAATGAGATAAAACTTTGCATAAATACTTGAAAGTATGGTCATAACCTAGTGTTACTTTATATTAAATATTTTCTCTTTACGTTTTAACTAAACCAAAATTATTCATTAAAGATCATATATAATACATATCTATCAAAAAATTGATGTGAATTCTATATAATAAATTCGAAATAATAGTTTTTTTTTTCAAGGTCATAGGTCAGGTCACCAAACAGTCAAAATTTTTATGTGATCCTCCGAGTCAAAATCATCTAAATAAAATGTTGTACAGCTATTCAAGATCTATTAAATGGTCTTCACGATGCTTCTAAGTGCCATAGAAGCCGAGATATTTGTATTTTGACCTAGGATCACTCTCATAAACAATCGAATACCCGCCATAAGTTTCTTAGTCTTTTCCTGGAAACCGTATACTAGAGACCTGCAAACTAAACACCATTCATATTTTCCAACAAGATCTTTTTAGTGTTCCAATTTTCATGAAACATCGAAAGGCATGGAAAATGTCCGTGTTGAAGTGCTGGCGCAATGTACCGTGCTTAGAGGAATAGGTCCTTGAAGATCGGATAAAGTGGTAAGTTGTGAAAGTAGTGAAACGAATGTGGGTGTGATGAAAACCACGTAATAGCATGTTTCTGGTGGAATGGTTATATGCGATGGTATAGGTGAGATAAGTGTTGCAATGTATTTATGATGTTAATAATTAATTGAATATCCTCAGGGTAATGTAGTCAGGAAGGGTGCCTATGTGAAAAGATAGAATAGAGGTATGATAGGGTTGGTGATTGTAGTTGGTAGTTTGGTATTTCTGTTTTGTATTAGAGAATCGAGAGAGAATGAATGCTGTGTTTTGCTGGTGATATTGAGAAGAAAAAAAGGATTGGGTGTATGATTAAATGGTTGATAAAGTGAGATTGTACACTTCGATTTTTAAAGGGGGGGGGTGGGGGTGAAGTGATTGTGTAAAATTAGTTTTAACGAATGTTTACTTGTGAAAGGAGAAAAGCGCTGAGTACAGGGCGATTGATGAATTTTGGGATGCGAATTGGCCTGTGTTTCGCATTTAGTGTTAGCGGATGACACCGCAAATAATACTCAACGTCCTCTGTCACTCTTCCTCCCTCCGTTGCGAATAGAGATGAAGAAGTCCATGTGAAAGTAGAGGCCGAATAGCGTTATAGATAGAAAGTGAGAGTCCGTGGAAGACGTCCGAATCGTGCCCCTGTGCGAAAACCTGCATGAGCTATTGAGGTTGTATGTATTGATTATGTAAGGTGATTAAAAGACTGTGAAATATAGTTTCCTATGTGGTGTATTCAGAGTGCGTGTATATAGTATCGAATGAAAGTTACGGAATAAAAATGGATCTGTGCGTGGGTATCTATCAGGCCATGGAAGAAGATTCGTAGCGTGTGTGATCTGCCTTGTCGACTGGAAAGCGCATTTATCAGAGAAAATTTGAGCTTTGCTTAGTCGTAATGACTCCAGCAGCAATCGCAGAGGCAATGAAGTGTGGTTATAAATGATTTTCCCACGTAAATGTTTCGCTAATGTGATGGTGTTTATATAGTATTATATTCAGTGATTAAATGAATCTTTTCCTCTGAGCATTAAAGTTGTAAATGATTGTTTGAAAAAGTAGAGAGATAGTAATAAAAGTGAAAGTTGGCCACAGTGTGATGTGTTTCGCCCGGAAGAAAACAAAAAAAAAAAAATAAAAAAGGGGGGTTTTTTGAATTCTTGGACACAAGTGTCTGTGCGACTGGTTTAAACGATAAGCGAAAAGTTTATTGAGAAATTTCGGCAGTTCCGAAGCCGAGAAATATATGTTAAGATGAGTTGAAGATTTTTGGTTTGTAAGTTGGACGAAATTATGAAAGATTGTTCGGAAGTGATTGATAAAACCTTTGACTGAATGGACTGGAAAAGAAGAGTATCGATCGTGACAATGGAATGATAGAATAAAGCGTTTGAAAGTTTGAATACGCTGAAGTCGCCGAAGGATGTTTGAGCTGGCCTTAACGATTATATGAGAATCCAAACTTGGAATTTATCGGATACAATTGGTAATGTGTATGGGTTGTTTTTAATGCAAGAACTGGGTGATGATGGATTGAAACAACGATGATTGCATAATCTTCGAAAGCGTTTAGTAGAACAGAGGCGAAAGTATTCCCACGATTGTAAAGAGCGTTGGCTGCTTTGAAAGTTTTGTTTGAAAGCGTGCGTCCTGTTTTGTATGGGATTCAAGTTGTGTCGAAACGGATCACCAACCCTTGGTGTATTTGCAGAGAATGAAGATCCTCGGAGGATAGAATCAATGAATCTTTGGAATGATTTAGTGATTTCATTATGTGGTTGAGTTAGTGCCGGGTGAAATAAATGAGATTGCTGTGATTTGATGTAAGAATGCCTGGAGTGAGAGTCAATGAATGCAAAAGGTAGTGATAGACCCCGAATAAAATTGCCTAAGGGATTGATGAAAGGGAAAGAAAGTCAGGGGGGTGATTCTATGTTTGAAAGTGTTTTGTATGGTTTACAGTATCTAGCCAAGGATGGGTTGGTTTTGAGAGTGCCTGAGATTTTATGAAGAATTGCGAGGAAAAAAATTTATGACTGAGTGTGTACAGAAACCTGAGCAGATAGGATTTAGGAAGGTGAAATAATTTATGAAGGAGTTAAAGGCTATGTGTAACATAGGTGTGCTTCCGTGCAAGAGGTATTGATTTTTGTGAGTAAGTTGTTTAAAATAGTTGTATGTGTGCATTATGGTTGGGAGAGACCGGTTTTGTATAGAAGTGAGGCGTGTAATGTGCAAAAGTGGGTTGACCTTCATTTTGACGTGTCTTAAGGTGCTACATGACAATTTGGGTAACTCGAGAAAAAGAGCTTGATAGGAGTATGTGTTTTGTATCGAGTTTGGAAGGAGTGTCTGTACAGTGATGAAAATTGAAAAAAATGTTTGTTCGGGAAATCGAAGAAGGTTTGTGGTAGTTAGCGACGCATGGATAAGTGGAAGAATGGAGTAAAGTGCAGTGATATCGGGAAGTAAATTTGTGGACGATTTGCATACTAGGCTCAGATTTCTTTCCTTTAGTGAATGCACTCTGTGGTAAGCCGAGAGATTGAGCAAATACGGATGGCAATAAGAGGAAGGAGTACGAATGTGAAGATCAAAGGGCATTGGTTCATGGTGTATTGTCGCTTTTGAAAGGTTTTTGTTAAAGGTAGAAAAATGAAACGTTAGTGATGGTTTAAACATAGGTTGTTGTGCTGGATAGAGCGTTGCGTATTGTTTTTTGTTTGAAATTGACTTTTGAAAATTTGTCGGTAATTTGGATGATGAAAGGGTGTTGAAGGAAGGTAGCCTGTTAAAATGCAGAAGGAGAATGTGTGTGTTGTTGATTCGTTGGCCATGGGTGAATTAGTTGGTGTGGGGATGAAGACCTTTGTTAAGCATGAAAATATGCGAGTAATTGCAAGAGGAATGTCCTATGGTTTCGAGTTGAAGGAAAATGTTATTTTGTCAGAAGTGAAGTTGCAGGTGGGACCGAGTTGATAGATGATTTAGGGTGTTTTGCGAAAGGGTTTGTTGTGTTGTTACTAATGTGGTGTTATTATATTCGGGAAATAAGGGAGGTGATTTGTATGTACTCATGTGTTTTCTGTAATGTACGTGTAGGATGCTGATGATTCACCGTAGGTTTGGTATCATGTGGGAAGTTTAAATTGTGGGAATGTATAAAGAGAAGGTTTATCCGTTAAGAAAAACGTTGAATGATTGCTACTACTTGTGTGAGGAATTCAGAAGGAAAGTTCAGAGAATGTTGTTGAAACCACCTGTGTTACAATGGATTGACTGAACCTTTTTGATTAGTAGTGATGATTGTGTTTCCGTTGCTGGTGACTGCGAAGTGGTGTATTAGGAATGGTTGTGATGGTGGATCACAAAAGTAAGTTGCGTATGCTGTCCCGGTGAAAGATAAGACTAGTGCGAATTTGGCTAGGTGTAAGTGGAAGTTTGTGCCGATGTTTGTATTTAAATCCGACAGTCGAATGTTGAGGATAATGGACCGGAGTTTTGAGTAGGGCAGGTCGTTTAGAGCAAATTTGAGTGATTGGGGCATTGAACAGTGGTGAGAACGACGTCCTGTATATGCGAGTTCGAATGGTTAGAAACGGAGAGGACGACTTCGAACATTGAGTTTAATGTTACAATGATTTGAGTGAAAGAGAGAAATGATCTGGATTTGTTTTAGGAAGCAGTGTTTGTGGCATTAATAAATGACTGTGTCATAGAGCAACTGTATAGTCTCCTGTATTATGTATGAAATTTTTGAGAAGTTGTAAATATCTGCCAGCTTGGTCCCGTGAAGGTTATATGGGACGTTTGGAAGAAAGGTAGTTTAAAGTTTGCCAGTTTTAAGGTAGGGATAAGTTTTGAAGGAAGTGATTGAGAAAGGTCGGTGAACCGTAGAAAGATATAGAAAAGTTGAAGGCCATATGTTGTAAAAGGGTTATGTCTAATGGGGTTAGTTATTTGTTGAAGGGTGACGATGGTACGAATGAGTTTCGGGCCCATCAGGTTACATGTTGATGGCGTGGAGAAACCTCCCTGGTTACTTTAAAGATTCATTCCGGTATATATAGTTTCTGTGAATGGGAGATGATTTGATAAAGAATGGGATAATAGTGGATATTTGTGGTTAAAGGGAAAGAGTGTAGTGTGGTGGAAGAGAACAGAAAGAAAAAGCGTAAAGAGGAATATCGGTAATGTTAGCAAAATAAGGGTGTGTTAACGATGATTAATGAGAATCGATTGCAATATTTTTTCAGCGTTTTTGTGGGACAATGGAATAACGAGCAGGATTTTGAGAAAAAGTACTTACAAAGTTGTGCATTCGTTGGATGAAAATGGAGTGTGTTGGCAGATTGGAGAAATATTAGAGATAGGGCAAGTGTGTCATATGGATTAGTGGATGATTTGAAGTTAAATTTTGTGTGGAATGGATGAAGTAGTGAATGTTAAAAAGGCGAATGCCAGGACACAAAAAATCAAGAGATTGCAGAAATGTCTGAGCTATTTACTTTAGGGAAAGAAGTGTGAATAATAGTAGGAGAGACTTGATGAAAAGCGAAAGGTGGGAATATAACCCAGTGATAAAGTGAAGAATATGAAGAACCGTTTCACGGAGTAGAGGTTGTAAAAAGAGTATGATTGGGTGATGACAACGGCGTATAAATTGGGGGGGAAAAAAAAAAAGTGGGGGTGGGGGGAAATTTGTTAGGGGGGTATTAGAAATATGAAGACAAACTTAGTAGAGGGATAGTGGTAGGTCAATCTTTTGCGTTGTTGTTCTATAATTTTATTTGTTTTTTAGGTACATGCACAAAAAGAGAAGGAAAGATGAGATTTCCTGAGCAGAGCAAAAGATGGAACGTCAAGGAAAGTTCCAGGGAGTTGCAGTGAAAAAGAGTTATTAGTGCGATTATTATTATTTAAAATTTCAAGAATTAATAAATTAAATATCATTTTTTTACGAAGTTAATTAGTTTGCAAGTACAAAGTAATTCCTTTTAGATGTTTCTTTTCAGTTATAAAACTTTGGATTTAAATTGTTGAATTTGATTATTTTGAATTTTGAATTTTATTTAATCGATGATTTGGATAATTTATTTAATTAATGGATAATATAACAGATGGATAATATCGAAAATCGAGGGTTGATAAACTGACTGGAGGTGGATGTTTCCGTTTCAAGGGATTTTGACGAATGTGGAATAATTCTCATATTGTTCAAGGGTAAGAGTACTTATTTGCCCTCGTTCTTTTAATTGCATTATAGCTTATAACAGCAGTATACTACATGTAGTCGATTTGTTTTTTGTTTTCAGTATTGGTCTCATATAACAGCATGGTGACAGGGTACTGAAGTTCTTAGGTTTGATTGGAAGCTGGACTTTCTTTGGAATACCTGAAATAACAAAAAACTGGTCAACACCATGGGCCAGGTAAGCCACTAATTATTTATTTTTTGTTTGCATTTATTTTCTATTATAAATTTTAATTTAACAATTTTGCACCTGCATTTTTTTGAAATTTTTAATGAATGATTAGTGGATTTAATCATCAATGTTTTTAAAATTAATTTTATTCTACGTGCATTAGAAAAGGATTCCTTTTTTTCTTCTTTATAGATTAATGTCTAAAGCGATTTCTGTTTTTTTTATTACCTTTTTGTTGTGTCATGCTATTATATTGTTTATTTTTCTGACTAAGGAAAGCTAGACTAGTGATCTTTTTTTATTCTCATTTCGATTCTATGTGCTTAACTGAGCTGAATTTTTTGGAGCTTGGAATTTTTTTGCTGTTGACCAGTTTATGTAGCCGTAATGTGTTTGCCTTGTAGGCTTGTACGCTCGTCTGGTAAATTCTTGCAACCTAACTTTTTAATTAACTATTATTTCCAATTATAACTTTTTTTGATTGAGAAGTCTTCAACATTCTGAGAAAAAGAAATTTGTAACTTTATTTTTTTAAATAAATAAATAAAGAAGATTTTGAAAAAATGTGTAGAAAAAACCTTTGTGAAAAGGATTATATATTACAATTTGGCAAAATTAAAAGAAATCATTTTTGAAAAATTAAAAGTTAGAAATATTATTGAGAAAAATAAAAAATTAAAGAGAACATGTGGGAAATAATTTCAAACTACGACTTTAATCCTACGAGGTGCCTGCCTTACAAATTTGGTAAAACTAATTGAAGTGACAAAACCGATTTCCTTGAAAGAACATTTACTATTTTACATCTTATAAAATACTAATTTAATAATTTCATTTGTATAATTTTTAAAACGAATATTATAGATTGTATATTCTGTAAGATTCTATTGAAGGTATTTGTTAATCACTGTATATGGTTTTAAGGTAAGGTAATGAGCGTAGTAAGTGTAGTGTTAAACAATATAGAGAGAGGTGTTGGTAGACGTGATATAGATATTCCGTTTAATTAGGTTGGTATTTAGTTACGTGGGAATCCACTGAATTTAAAATATAAATTCGAGGTTTTTGTGTATATATTTTCTTAAAACTGCCTGAAAAAATATTTAAGGTGTATGTGTCTTATTTTTTGTATCCCCAATATCTATCCTGAAAGACAGCCTCACCAAATTATTTCTATTTGATCAGATTATTTTTCTTGATTCAAAGTAAAATCTGCTACAACCTCCTAGGTGAAGAACCTTACACTTTTTACTATTAAATTTCATTTCATTAAATTCATCAAGATTTGGCCCATTACCCCTAACTTTTCCTAGTTTTTTTGATAGTCAAGTCTCCAAACTGGCACTGATGGCTCAACACCTTTACTACTTAAGTGAACTCTGTCTTCTGCAAAAAGAATCTTTTCCAGAAATTCTCTCCACAACATCCAAAAACCTCATATTTTCTGAAAAACATAAAATTCCTAACCCTTTCATTTACACCTAAAGCCCTACTTCCCATTCTCGCCTGCATCCAAATCCCAGGTAAAATCCCCCGATAAATGCCGTGTACTCTCCACAACTTTCCACTTCTGAATCCAAATGACACGCCATACACTGGTTGTGTTCTTCTCCCTATTCAAATGCCTTAAAGACATCTGAGTCTGCCCTGCTGCCTGCTGGTTTTGGTCTATGGGCTATGACCACTCATGCATCATCACACAAGATCCCTATCTGCCACCTAGCAGACTTGTCAGATATGGAATCTGCAAAATTGATGGACAATTTTATCTTCAACCTTTATAAATTTTCCACATAGAAGGCATCTAAATTATTTGGATTGGATTGAGTAAGTTTTTATTTTTATGAATATTTAGGAACTAACTGTTTTGATTATAGAAGCTCTTGCCGAGTTTGGTCTTTAATCATAGATTTTGTGTTTTTCTTCAAAGGTCTTTAAATTTAGTTTGCTATTCCCGTTATGCCTTGCACTCTAGAGAAAGGTATTGAGATGTTATTTTCGATTTGGCTATATTTTTTTGTCTATTATCACATTTCTATAATTCAGCGAATTGCATGTGTTCATCGAAGTCCTTTTTTTTCTATTTACATTTTGATTTTATTTCAATATCAATTTTGAATATGCATCAACTTCTCATTACATTACATATCTGTATATAAAAAATATTTTGTTAATTAGCTACTAATATTCTAGAGTTAAAAATAATCAGAAAAAGTGTGGAATTACTTTGCATTAATAATTTCATATATACTTATGTACCCTATAACAAACAATCTGAGATGAAAAATATTTATGAAATTTGAGAATGTTAATTGTATGATGCATTTGAGTATGTTCAACTTCCAACAAAAAAGAATAACAAGGTACAAATTGTGTATTTGAGCTCAATTGATATAGTCTATGGGTGACTTTTATCTTACTTTGAGTTAATGATTTTCCCCCTACCAGCTATTGATTAAAATGAATAGCTAAGATTACCAAAGATAAATTAAAGTTTTAATAACAAAATATACAATAAAGTATGGATGCAATTGATTCACAGAAAATAGAAAAATTATCTAAAGATATAATTGAAGCAGCTAGGATTACCGTAGAACCTTCTGCATCTTATGATCAACGACTGTGAGCTTTATTTCTATGAACCTATCAGGTTCATAGAATTATTAACCAAGTTTTTAAAATGTATATTGTAGTATAGTTCAATTATTAATTAATAAAATAATAATAGAAAATAGTAACTAAAATAAAAGCATCACCATATATTTTGTATTGATTAATTATCAGAAGGTTTATGTTACTGCCATCAATTTATAAATGATTATGTAGAAAACATAGAAAAATGTGATTTTACTTATTTTGTCATGTTGATTAGGTTTTTGTTCTGATTTAAAAATAGTTAACAATTTTTTTAAGATGCTTATTGAAAGTATAAATCATGATCCAGTATATATTCAAGAGATTCTCTAATTTACATAATGTTTAGAGAATTATAAAACAATTTTCTCTGTTTCCTATATTTGAAAACAGGTTTTATGTAAGCAGTTCTATTATATATCAATAATTTGCCGTCATTTTTGATTTATTGTTGGTGTTATATTTTTTGTTACAGAAGTTCATCCAAATTGGTGTTTATTTCAATTACAAAAGGAAAGGGTTTTGAAAGTAAATGTAGTTAAGAGTGAGGAGAGTCCACAGTGTTAAATCTGAGTTTAAATATTTTGGCAATGGGTTTACGATGAAAAGGAATGTATGATGCAGTGTGTGGTAGGAAAGTTGTGAATGGTAGGGAGGAATAAGATACAATCTGTTCGGGTGGACAATCTTTGGGGCATGTTATGTATGAGAAGAATTGGATGAAATGATATATCTGTGAATCGGTGTTAGTGGATTTGTGGTGTGAAGAAGACATAATGCTAAGAGAATAAATTTAGCTGTCATTTAAGATGTTTGTTCATAGTGGAAGTGATGGGTGGATAGCATTTGTGGTTAATGGCATATTATAGGCAAGTGTCTGGAATCAAAGAAAAAATGGATTGAAAGTCAGTAAAAGGTAGAGGTGAGAAAAAGTGCAATAATAGGTGAGTGAATGGTTGTGTAATGTTAGGGGATATGGTTGTGGTCTGGCCCAGGGATTGAACCCTGCATTGATGAGATACCACAGCGAGGGTCCATTTCTGTCTTGTGATACCTTAGGTTGTTTTTTTATTAACCAGTTTTTTTTGCGATGAGTTTCTTCACCTAAGGGTATATGGCTCACCTTACTCCCAATCTGAAGAATGGAAGAAATATATATTATATATAATATAATTATATTATATATATAATATATATATTATATGTATAGATTATAATATATATATATACTTAATTATATTTATATATATATATATATTAGTATATATTTATGTATATTAGTTAATATTTAATTATTATTATTATTTAATTATTTTTAAAATAAAGCTTCCCATTAGTAATCAGTTTGAAATTATTTAATTATAAAAAAATATAACATTTACCTTATTGCAAATAAAAAACCTAATTGTTAAAATCGTTAATAATTTTAGAATCTTGATGATAACTTTTTCATAAGCTAAGTTTTATTTTACTACTATTTTCAGACAAAAGATGATCCAAGTATTTGCTCATTCCTTGTGGGTTCTGTCTCATGGCTGTGACAAAAAGAGCCTCCAGTAACGGCAATTTTTGGGCCTTCATTTTTAGAAGATTCAATTTGCGTTTTCATTGGAATGACCTCCCTCCAGCACAAAAAGTTTTTATTAGAGTAATTAAACCTTTTCTAATCACTGCAAAATAAAGTTTTATTTAAGGTTGCATTTAAAAAAAGTAAATGAATGTTTTGACTACAGTAGGCTAGTGTATAGTAATAGTATATAGGGTATGTATCTTTATAATATTAATAAGTTTATTAAGTAAATTTATAATATTATATATATATAGTATATAGTAGTGATTATATTAACTAAGATATTATATTTATATTTATTATTATATTATATATATTATACGGTATATATATATATAATTATATATAATAATATATTATAAATACGGTATATATAAATATAATAATTATATTATTATATATATGTATATTAAATAATTATTTATTTATTATGCATTTGTTTATTAATTTTGTATTAGAAAAATAAAAAAAAATTAATTGTTTATTTTAAAAATTATAATTTAATATAAATTGATTATTTATTAAATATATTATTATCAAACGTATATATAATATATAATATATTATTATTATATATAATATATAATAATATATAATATATATTATATATTAATATAAGTATATTATATTATATATATATATTATATATATTATAAGTATATATAGTATTATTTATAATATATATTATACGGTAAGTTATATATATATACTATATGAGGATATTATTAATTCTTGTATATTATTAAGATTATATATATATTAGTATAGTAATATATTAAGTATTATTATATATATATTATATATATTATTAATATATTATATATTATATAGTGTGTGTTTGTGGTTGTGTTTTGTTGGTGGTTTTGCAGTAATGTCAGAAGGTTCTTGTTGGCTGTGTATTGGTCGATCTGTGTGTGTTTTTTGTGAAGGCTTCCCTTGTTTGAAGACGACAGTATAGATTTAGGGTGGGCGGAGGCTGGGTTCTCTATTTGACCTTTTGCTAACGTTCGTGGCTCTCATAAAGCTAACATGAATCTGTGGAATATCACCGTTCTAACTCTTATCCTAACCTCTTACTTCTGTTTAATTCTAGTCAGAGACCCTACTACCAGCGGATTTCTTTTGTTCAAATTTAAACTTTAATTTTCTGGTCAACTTATATACCTTTGTCTATAATTCTTTCAGACTAAATGGTGAGTCTGTGCCTATATATACATTAACACTCCTGTATACAGCGTTCTGAGAAATCTTGAATTCTCTAATTTCGATGTTCTGTGGCTTTAAAATCTGTCTCCCTACTACTACCATTAGCGTTGTGGTTTTCTGCTACTGCTCCGCTATACGAGAACAATCTTCACCTCCTTTTGAATATCTTAACTAGACTTTCATGAGTAACTTGTGTTACTGTTTGCTTCCCTAATCTCAAATGCTGAGGTATCATCTATTTAAATGATTTCAACGTACACACACTGAGTGGTTGGTCTCCTCTCGAGATTCTGGGCAGGAGTGTGAGGAGCCATAACATGCAGTATTCCAAATCTGATTCTGGAACAGTTAATTCTTAAGAAACCGTATACACGATACCATATCGTCTCTAACAATCTGAAACAGCGCTTGGATTTTTATGTTTCACCACTACTCCTTCTCGATATAAATACACCATTTTCCTTCTATCTGTAACTCTGAACATAATATTAGTTTTTTTTAATTTTAGAAACTTTTTCTTTCTATATTCTCCACCATGATCCAAACTTACTTTCTGGCACTTTATTCAGGCTAGTTAGGGGGTTGCGTCTTTTCTTTGCTAACTATGCTTCTTGAGTGAATCTGCTTTGACTCGAGCACCTTCGGTCACCGCTGTAAAAGGTAGGGGCCGTATGTCGTTGAGGGTAGAGTCGGTTTGATTTCCATCTTCAATCATATCTTTTCGTCCCAAAAATCCATGGTTCGATGGGGAAAGTTCTCTCGCTCATTCAGGAGAGAGACATTGTGTATCGGTCATGAAAAAACTCTACATCTCCTACACTCTTACTAATTTCATTCTGCTCGTGAAATCGTTGCAGTGGGCTTATTATTTCGACAGCTAAAAACACTTCGTAAGAGATTGAAACCCAAAGAATCGGGTTCTACCTACTTGATAACATATATTATGACACCTCACAAAATCTCTAACAACTTTTGTAAAATCTGCCTTTCCTCACTTATTATTGGCTCTGACGGTTCTGTAGCTAACTCTCGTACTGAAAAGCAATCTCTTCGGCTCTTTTTTTCATCTAATTCCACCCTGGTACGATTTTCGGCAATCCCTCCTCCTGTGCTTCTCCTTCCTCTTCAGGTTTGCCCCCTATGCCTTCTTCCCGTGATTACGCCCTGATCGGTGTAATGGGATCTGAGATCTATGATGTCAGGAAGGCTAGTGCCGACGGCATTTCCTCCCCGTGCTCATAACGGAGTGTGCTTTCCGAGCTTGCCCCTGTTCCTCCGATCAAGCTCTAACCTTCTATGCCTAATACTTGTACATTTCCTCAGCTGAGTAGCGCGCATATGTCCATATCTCAATTCCCTGACAAACGGGTCTATCCGCTCTGTATCCTTCATAACCTATCGTCCTATAGCTCTCACTTGGTATTCTATCTAAGATCTTTTGAAACTCTTCTTAACTCTCAATTTCCTTGGATCATCTGGATCTCATTCCTTCCTTTCTAGATCTATCAGTATGGCTTTCGACGCTCGAGGTCAAACTGGTGACAATATACTCTCTCATCTTACTGATTTATTGTCTTTCTTGACCTTGAGTGACTATGGATCTTGTGGGTGACACTCGATCATATCTATCAAGGTCTTTTGGATCGAGTCATGGCAGTGTTCGTCGCCTACTGTCTCATTAGCCGCTGTCCTTGGTTTCTCCTTCTCTTTGCTTCTCTTGTCAAGTTTGTTCTTCTTCTGTGTGCGTCTCCATATCAGCACTTCGTTTGTTGTGAGCGACGTCTTCCTCCTTATCCTAATGTGTGTTCCTCAAGTTTTCCTGTTTTATCCTTCAATTTATTCCTTTATCTTTTTCATCAACGATCCTCCTCAGCTGTACTTCTAACTCTGTTCACTCTATAGTCCGATGACTCAACTTCTCCATTCTTTCCACCATTTCTAAATCTGCCTCCATCTTTTGCATCTAGAAGTTGCTCTCGTCTTCAATTCGATTCTATTTCTTGCCATCCTGGCAGAATTTCCGGGCTGCCGTGCCAACAACGCATTGTGAAAATCAACTCTTGAAAAAACTCAACTTCTTCACATTCTCCCTCTCAACACAGACCTCCTACTTTCCTATTCTTTTTCGATCGTTCTAAGTCTACCTGTTTGACTTAACATGAAACATTCTTGGTTGAACATAAACAAACAAATAATTATCTTGGAAACCTCATATGACAATTACGGTTTGCTAAGTGTGCCTCAAAGAATTATCTGGAGCTTCTGTTTCAGGTGCGAATTTTTTCTTCTGCTATCGCGCTACCTTGTGCCAGCTTTTATTAAGGGCCTTTTCGCCCTTTGTTGGAAGTATTGTTTCTTACATCTTGGGGGGCCTTCTTCTCACCCTTCTATTGACCAAGTGAGTCTAAGCTAAGAACTAATTAACTGTCCCCTAACTTTTCTTAACTCTCTTGACCCTCTATCTCTGCCGACGTAACGTTGGCGCAACTAGTCGGCTCTAAGGTACTCACAGACGTAGAATCTCAGGGCTAGGGATTTGGTCCACTTGCATAGTCTTCACCGTCCATTGCGTTCGTCCCTCATCGCAATATCAGAGGGTGCAGCTTTTCGTCCTGCGCATTTTGCGTGATTCAATTGATAAATCCAGACTGCGTTCGTTTGGTGCTCCTCTTTCCGCCACTTCGTTCTTGAACACTTTGCCATCTTCTTTTTTCTACCTCTTGATCCTCTTGACGGTATCACCGCTGTCTCGGCTTCTATAAAATTTAACGCCAAGTCCTCGTCCAAAATCTATACTTCTTCCTTTATTTCCTCCCCTCCTTGAAAAGGCCCAGCCCGTGAGTGGTGGAATGCTGTAAAAAAAAAAAAAAAAAAAAAAAAAAAAAAAAAAAAAAAAAAAAAAAAAAATATATAGTATATATTATATAATATATATAGTATAGTAAGTTATATTATATATTATTTATATATATATATTATATTATATATATAAGTATATTATATATATATATATATATATACTAATATTATATATTAAGTATATTATATATTACTATATATATATATATATATAGTATATATATATATATATATATATATATATACTCTGTATTCCCATAAATAGTTACAAAATTGAAGTTGCTATAGCCTGGTTAGAAATTAGTATATCTAAGTAAAACTAGTGGTTTAAGTATGTAACCTTCACATTTTATACTTTTACACTGTTTTACGTCACTTTTACTATTTATGGAGTGAGGCAATAGGCAAAACAGTGTTGCCATTATATATGGATGGCGTAAAAAAGGGTATCATTTTCAAGAGTGCAACTTCTAGGTATCAACCATATGTTTGTGTGTTGTGCCTCATTGTTCAACTAGGACACTGATTATGTCAATAATTGCCATAGATCATGTAATTCTGTTTGGATACTGCAGGCTGTCATAGGTGTAAAGGTATAAATTGAGCAAAATCCTCTTCACAAACAAAACATCATTTCACATAAAACGCAGATAACCTAAGAATTTAATGTGTGCATCGTCAGAGAGGACCTAAAGTTAATGGCTTACATAAGAGACACCAGACGTTTACTCAATGATGCCCTAAAAAAATGTAGGAGAGAAACTTCTAAACCCCCTTATTGGTTGAATTTTGTGCATGAGCGGCACTGAAAAATTCTATTTACAGGCAGAAAAATCTTTGCTGTGGAAGAATGTTTTAACAAAAAGGATGATAATGCTAGGTCATCTGAGGAAGCAGCAGAACTCCTACCATGTTACCAAAGAGGTGATCATCTGACTTTTATGATGGTTTGGTGAGGAGTGACTCACAGATACCCATATTTGTGAACAAGGTGTTAAAACCTCGGCAGCAGTGTACCACCAACCTGTTCTTGAAGGTGTGATAAAACCACTATGTCAAGCCCTCTTCTATATAGAACCATGGACCTTTCAACAATATTCAGCACTGTCACATTTGGCAAGGTCTACTTAAGCTTGGCTCAGGGACAATGTTCCCCCATTTTCTGAAGGTTTGATGATTGACCATCTGGCAACCTTGATCTTTGGCGTTTTAGAGTGTAAGGTCTGCTCAAGATGACACTCAAAAATGGTTCTTTAAAGCAAGTCCTATTGGGCTATTGGGTGTGGCGAAGAACTTTCTGATGGGGGTCTGGTGTGCCACAAAAGACAGCTTGCCAACAGACATAGGGCTTGTATTTGATACCATTATTTGTTTGTAACTATTTTTGAAGTACTGATATATTATATATATTATTTATATATATATAATAAATAGGGTATTTTTTTATATCATATATATAATTATATATATATATTCTATATTATATATATATATATATAATATATATATTATATATAATTATATATATATAATATATATATATATATATATATCTAAATATATATATATAGTATATATATATAATATATATATAGTATATAGTATATAATATAGTACTTATTATGTTATTCTTCAGACAAAGCAATGTCTATTTGCTTACAAGATGAACTGGATTTATTAATCAGAACGAAATGTAATATTTAATGATATAGTAATTTATTATTATTCATTATTATTTATTTTTATTATTATTATTATTATATTATATTTATTATTATATTAATATATTATTATTATTATTATTATTGTCATTACGGTATTATTAGTATCATTTGTATTCTATCTATTTAATATTTATACAATATATTAATTTATTTGATGTAATTAATCTAATTATATCAAAATTGGCTTTGGGATTACATTAAGCTCAATCCTTAAACCCAATTACTTAAATTAATCATACTTGTTTATTATTTGGGGGCTCAAATGGATCATTAAATAGCACATTGTTTGCAATTAGTAGCCCCCTTCATGAATTTGTAGTGCATTAAATATGTACGTATAATATGTTTAAATTATAATTAATGTGTATGGTTGTTCATTTTTCTGAATAAATTTGTTTCTGATTCTGATTATTATTTACTTATTATGTTTTGTGGATCTAAGTTTATTTGCGTGGGGTTTTTTTTATTGACTCATGTTTTATTAACTTTAAATATTAAAAATATCAGATATCAAGGTTAATTGTGGAAATGATGAAACGTGAATGGCCTCAAAATTGGCCAGAACTCCTTGAAGAACTTTTAAGGATAGCGGGTAGTGGAGAAACTCAGGCAGAACTTGTGTTATTCATATTTTTGGAATGGCTGAAGATGTGCAACTTTAACAGTTAGTGTACTAGAAATTGTTAAGGTGATATAGATTTTTTGGTTTGTATTTTTTCTTTTTTTTGTTGTTTTTTTTTTTTTTTTTTTTTTTTTTTTTGTATTTGTGATTTTTTTCTAATTTAAATTTTAGGGATTTTGTGGTCAAAACTATGATAGCACTTTTTTAATTTCCATGTTTCTTGAAATACTAAAATTTTATTGTAGTAGTAGCCATCAATGATTTATGACCTTTAATTTGGAGAAGACAATTTAAAAATCTTTGAGAGGAGGAAAAGAAGATTTTCCATTTGAAATGATTGTGTATTTTATTTTCAGAGTTAAGAGAGTTTTGTAAATTTAAACTATTATATTTTTATATGTTAAAATGTATTATTTTTATTTTTTTTAACGCCACATATACTTTTTTATATATATATTTAGGGAGGACTTGGAGTGATTGTAGGGTGGTTCTCTTCTTTAGTCCCCTATATAAGTAATAATGAATGAGTTTTAAAAGTTTGGTAGTTCACCACTACGTCAGCATGATAGGCAACTGCAATTATCTCTTTTAGTAAAAATGAAACTCTAAGGTTCACACTTAATCTTTTTATGAAATAGGGACAACAAAAGTCCTGAGGGTAATTATCTTTTTAGTAGTGCATAACAAGTTTTGCATACCTTATCTTTTTTATGAAATAGGAATCAAAGTCCTCCTTTTACTTTTTAAATAAAGTAACTTAAGGTTACTTGGGAATTTAAAATAAATTCAAAATAGAAGACGATTTATTCAATGAAAAATAACGTTGTAACACAAGTAAAGTTGTAACAAAGTCCCTTCTGTGAGATACCTTTGTAGCGAATTGCAGTGCAGCTTTCCAGTGCGTTTTTCGAACCTTGCCCCAGACCTTTCTTTTAGCTGGCGAAATAATTGTTTATCCGAAATTCGAGTCGCAGCCTTTCTCCTTGAGTTTTAATATTCGCTCTTTTACTTGCCCGGGAGATTTTCTTCTGAAGAAGAGTATCTTGAGTGAGATTTCCTTATTCTTTGATTTTCTTAAGTAATTGCGCTCCGAGTAAACCCTCTGCATCACAGAACGGTTTATTAATACTATTTCACTCGACCTTAAATGCTAGATTTGTCGCGCCAAATTAGCCATAAGTTTTTAACGAAAAACCAATAAAAAAAATTTTTTAAAAAAGTTTTTACCAAGTTATAAATGGAGTACTACATTACTCTTCCCGCGCTAAAAACGGGAGTGAAAAGTATGTTATAATATTTATAACAAGATAAATAAAAATTTTAACACTTCATTTAAAATGTATAACATATTTTGTGGGCAATTAAATGCACACAACATATAAACATTTCAATCGGGCAAAAATAAAGACTATACCATAAAGTTAAGATACATTTCAAATGCAAAACCATATTAATTGATGTGTCGAGGACATATAGAACATTAAACATTTGAAGGCAAAAATAGTATACATGAAAAATTTAAAGTAATATTCAAATACTGAGCAACATAACTGGTTACATCCGAAGTTCTAAACATATATACAAATATTTGATACATAAAAATACAATGTTATATATACAGAAAATAAAAGGTAACATTTTTAAACACAGCATAATTTGGTTATATCCGTTAAATATAAGCAAACATACAAACTTTATGATAAATACAAAATGTTACAAATAATTATATATATTAAAAATATTTCACATTAGTTTGTTTGGAGAATGTTACTTGACGCTCGGGTTTTCTCTTCGTAAAGGGTTCTTTCTTCTGTTGGCACTGATTTTGCGGGAACATCGGATGGTGTTGAAGGAGAATCTTCTGACAAAACATCGGGTGATGAAGGAGCATCTCGTGGTACAACATCTGAATTTATTACAGGAGGCATATATGCAGGTTTCAATCGATCAATGGAGACCATATCAGTTCTTCCCGTTGGGTACTGTAACTTGAAACATCGATCGAACCGTTGAAGCACAAGGAAAGGTCCGGTGTAAGGAGCTTCTAACGTCTTCTTGATGCGATCGACGCGTACGTATACATGTGTACATGTTTTTAAAGCTTCAGGGATGAAAGAAACATCGCGTGACGTATGCAAAGGTGGAGATTGTCTGAAATCGAGTTCTTTCATTCTAGCGATAAATTTTTTCATAAAGACTTCAAATTCTTGTTTTGAAGAAGGATTTGAAGGAAAGAGATCCGCGGGTAATAAAGGTGTTTTTCCTATTACAGCTTGAAAAGGAGAGTAACCTGAATCATTAGGTATACATCGAAGGCTAAAAAGGATGATGGGCAATGAGAGTAACCAATCAGTCTTTCTAGCCATTATTGCTGCTTTCAAAGATCGGTGAAACCTTTCGATTTTTCCATTAGCTTGGGCATGGTAAGATGACGTTCTAAGTCGATGGAAACCAATTAAGGAAGATAGTTCTGAGAAAAATTCACTTTCAAACTGAGGTCCGCGATCCGTGATGACATATAAAGGCACGCCGAATCTAGAGATCCACTGTAAGAAAGCGTAAGAGACAGATTTTGCAGTGGTGTTTTGAAGAGGAAAGGCTTCCATCCATCTTGTGTTTCTATCAATACAAGTGAGAAGATATCGAAACGTTGCTGAAGATTCTTGAATAGCGGTGGTTGAAGGTAAAGGTCCAACAATGTCAATATGTACGGTTTCAAAACGCTGGGAAGGAATTTCTAATGGGATAACAGGTTGCTTTGTATGGCGTTGAATCTTGGAACTTTGACATTGATGACAAGATTGAGTCCATATACGAATATCTTTATCCATATTGGGCCAGAAGTAGCGCGTCTTCACTAATCGAAGAGAAGCTTTGACACCTGGATGAGACATGCCGTGAAGATCTTGAAAAACTTGTTCACGATTTTGCTTAGGAAGAAATGGACGAGGATGAGGAGTAGTAGTTTCGCACCAAATTTGAAGATTGTCATAGAGTGGGAAAGCATGAAGTCTTGGCTTGTAAGTTTGTAATTCTTCATCAGTGGCTTGTGATCGTGCAATAGCAGGAAGATCAACTGGATCGATGGAAGTAGATGATATGGAGCGTGATAAAGCATCAGCTACCACGTTATCTGATCCTTTAATATATAAGGCTGAAGAGACGTATTCCAAAATGATAGAAAGATGTCTTTGCTGGCGATCGCTCTTTGCTGGATTTCTGCTATAAAAAGCGGAGACAAGGGGTTTATGATCGGTACACAAGACGACATCTCTACCTTCTAAAAAGTGTTTAAAATGAAGAACAGCAAAATATGCTGCTAAGAGTTCTCTGTCGTCGAAAGCTGAATATTTTCTTTGTTGGGTAGTCAATTTCTTGCTGTAAAAATCAATTGGTATTGGTTCGCCATCAATCATCTGATGCAGTGCAGCTCCGATGGCGACTTGGGAAGCGTCAGTGACCAGTTGGAGATGAGTGACATCTGGATGAGAGAATTGGAGAGCTGCTGCGTTAGCTATGGCAGTTTTAATTTCCTGAAATGCTTTATAGGGCTCCGGAGACCCCAAGAAAGGGAACTAGATTTGTTAGGACAAAGTTTGACGGCCAATTCCGAAAGTGGAAAAAAACTAATTAGCCAAAATTAGGAATCAAACACGGTAATATCCACATAAACCAAGGAACGACGAAGAATAGAATAGTTCTCCAGGTTGGCAATAGGATATGGCGGAAAATTTCAGACTTCTTTAAGAATCAGGTGTACTAAGGCCATGGGAAAAAATATGATCACTAAAAGTCTAGAGATGATTGCATAAATAAACACTTTGGAACAGAAATACGAAGGTTAGTTTATCATATGTAAAATTTGAATATTTGACGCAAATGTTCTTTGTGGTTGTTCTTGATTTCTCTGAGAAAATTAATAAGTCATCCAGATATACAAAAACAAAAGGAATATCTCGAAATATTGAATCCATATAGCGTTGGAAAGTAGCTCCAGCATTACGAAGACCAAAAGGCATAGAAACAAACTCAAAAAGACCAAAAGGGGTCGTAATGGCAGTCTTTTCTATATCTTCTGGATGAATAGGGATCTGATGATATGCCCTGAGAAGATCTACTTTACTGTATACATGCGTACCGTGAAGTTTATGAGACAAACTGTTAATATATGGAAGAGGATAACGATCTGGTTTTGTTACAGAATTTAAAGTTCTAAAATCACCACATGGACGCCATTCACCTGGAGCTTTCTTAGGAACGAGGTGAAGAGGTGATGACCAAGGGGATTTAGAAGGACGAATAATACCAGCTTTTAAGAGAGTATTAAACTCAGTTTTTGCAACTGCTAATTTATCCTCTGTTAGACGACGAAATTTAGCATAAACAGGGGGAGCGTCACTTGTCTCTATACGGTGAAAAATTTTAGATTTATACTCAGAATTTTGTAAGGGATTAATAGGTGACGTTAGAGATGGGAAATCCTCCAAAAGTTGAGTTACTACTGGATGAGAAGGAAGGAAACGTATTAAAAATGGGAGATGGCACAGAACCATTTAGAATTCGAATAGGAGCCTGTAGGTTCGTAGTGGAATCCAAAATAAGTTTTTGACCACAATCCAAAATTAATTTAAAATGATGGAAGAAATCCATGCCGAGAAGGGGGGTTGCTATGTCTGCAACTAGAAATGTCCATTGAAATTCACGGCGAAGGGATGGTAACGTAAAAAATGCTGTAAGTTCACCATGACACTTAATAGGAGTATTATTTGCTGCAGTACATGAAACTGCGGTAGGGGAAAGAGAAAAATTACGTGCCATCGATATAGGAAGGGCTGTTATACTTGCGCCAGTGTCGACTAAAAAGTCTATGGTTTTTCCAAAAATACTAACAGCAGTTTTGAAATGCGAGCCCAAGATGGCGCTTATTGGATCTCGCTCTATTCGTTTTTTGAAGTAGGAACAGGTGATGAGGCACGAGAAGATGCAGGTGAAGAAGGTCTAGATGAGGGATATATTTGTAAGCCTTGTTTGTTTGGCCATTGACACCAAGGCTTGCAATTCCTAGCTTGTGTACCAAAATATAAGTGTGATCGACAAACTTTAGGTCTCTGATCGTTATGAAACGGCTTAAGGCCAAAAGGAATAGAAGATATTGAAGTAGTAGGCTTATTATGAAAATTGTTAACAGGATTTGTACCTACAGGAGCACAGCTTGCTGCAGTTTGAGACGAAGGATTGACAAATGGTAAAAGATCGTTGGCTAATGCGCCTAATTGTTCCAATGAGAGAGAAGTTTGGGCGGCAATAACAGGACGAATAGAGAAAGGAAGAGCGTCAATAAAACGAAGGCGAACGATATCTTCACCGACATTTAATTTAGATGCTAAATTTAAAATGTCGCGAAGATACGCAGATGGTCTACCAGTAAAAGGTTGTTTGGACAGTAGCTCCTGAAACATTTCTGTTTTGCTCTGTTTTTCGAATAGGGAAATGATAGATTCCCTAAGGGAAGAATAAATTTTATTATCGAGTTCAGACGGAGAAATGCGAAAAACAACTTCTGCAAGGAAGATTAGAAAGAGTGTAATAAAAACGAGTTTGTTCCGAAGTAATTCTAGCAAGGAAAAATTGGGCCTCTAAAATGTGAAACCAGGAAGAAACGGCAGCCTCTAAAAATACAGGAACTTTAATCCTTACCTGAGCCAAAGCAGAAGTGTGTCGTCCGAATTCCTCGTGTCCACATTGAAATATTCAGTTACTGTTGAAAGATTTGGAGGGTTGATTGAAATGCTGGGTGGTTTTCTTCTTGTTCTTCTATTGAACAACTCTGGATCACCAATTTAAATATAGGGAAGGCTTGGAGTGAATGTTAGGTGGTCTCTTCTTTTAGTCCCGCCTATAATAAGTATATGGATTGAGTTTAAAAGTTTTTTGTAGTTACGAACTTACGTCAGCAATGAATAGGCCACTGCAAATTAGCTTTTAGTAAAATGAAACTCTAGGTTTCAACACATTATCTTTTTATGAAAATAGCAACACAAAGTCGCTGAAGGGTAATTATCTTTTTTAGTAAGTGCAAACAATTTTTTGCAATACTTATCTTTTTTATGAATAAGGGAAACAAAAGTCTCCTTTTTTTAAATTATGCTTTTAATATAACACCTCAAGGTTTTACTTGGGAATTTAAAATTTCCAAAAATAGAAAGACGATGTTATTTCAATGAATTAACGTTGTACAACACTAAGTAAAGAGCTTAAAACAAAGTCCTTCTTGTTGTAGATGATGTCAAACTTCTTGTAGGTCGAATTGTTCCATAGTTTCGCTGGCCTTTTTCAGTGCGTTTTTTC
>JABUQX010061267.1:2500-10000 GCA_015478945.1 Trachelipus rathkii
CGTCTGCGCCCACCTGAGGGAATTGTTAGCATTTATACTTTGTGTTTAATTTCATTATTTTAATTTTTATTTTCTTATGTAATTTTTTTATTTATTTATTTATTTATTTGTTTTTTTGCCCCTCCTTTTGAAAAGGGCATTGCCTGTGAGTGGTGGTATCATGTAAAATATATATATATATATATATATATATATATATATATATATATATATATATATATATATATATATATATATATATATATATATATATATATATATATATATATATATATATAAAATGAGACAGACAGAGAGACAAGTTTAAATTCCAAAGAGACAGACAATCAAATACATATGAAAGAATAACAAAAAAAATTATAAAAGACTTAAACTTTGAAGATTATTAATATTTTTTTCGAGTCTTATCTCCCGTAAAGTCGCAAACCAGAAAATCGCAGCCTTTCTTTTGGGCGATTTACTACGAAACTTTTTTCCCCTTTTTCCCTTTTTTAAACTATAAAAGAATAAAGCTTCAATTATAATTAAATGCGCGGAGAGAAAATTAAAACTTATTCTTTGCTACAGTTGGAAATTATTTCTCGTTTCAAAGTTTTTGTTTTTTTTGAATGAAGAAACATTTGATGAGGAGAAACACAAAACAAGGCGCAGGAAGAATGATAAAGTTGTCCGATTAGATAAATAAAGGTTTTTCATGTTTTTTTTATTTTTATTTTAGATATGTCTTTTAACATTTGATGAGGAGAAACACAAAACAAGGCGCAGGAAGAATGATAAAGTTGCAATATTAGATAAACATGTTTTTTATTTTTATTTTAGATAAGTTCCTTTTTTCTAATGTAGATAAATTCCTGGACACAAAACAAGGCGCAGGAAGAATGATAAAGTTGTCCGATTAGATAAATAAAGGTTTTTCAAGGTTTTTTTTTATTTTTATTTTAGATAAGTTCCTTTTTTCTATTGTAGATAAATTCCTGGACACAAAACAAGGCACAGGAAGAATGATAAAGTTGTCCGATTAGATAAATAAAAGTTTTTCATGTTTTTTTTATTTTTATTTTAGATTAGTTCCTGTGTTCTAATGTAGATAAAATCCTGGACACAAAACAAGGCACATGAAGAATGATAAAGTTGTCCGATTAGATAAATAAAGGTTTTTCATGTTTTTTTAATTTTTATTTTAGATAAGTTCCTTTTTCCTATTGTAGATAAATTCCTGGATACAAAACAAGGCGCAGGAAGAAAGATAAAGTGCCTGATTTCTATTGTAGTTTTCATGTTTTTTTAATTTTTATTTTAGATAAGTTCCTTTTTTCTATTGTAGATAAATTCCTGGACACAAAACAAGGCGCAGGAAGAATGATAAAGTTGCCCGATTAGATAAATAAATGTTTTTCATTTTTTTTTAATTTTTATTTTAGATAGTTAATTTTTTCTATTGTAGATAAATTCCTGGACGACACAAAACAAGGCGCAGGAAGAATGATAAAGTTGCCCGATTAGATAAATAAAGGTTTTTCATGTTTTTATTTTTATTTTAGATGTCTCTCTCTCTATTGTAGATAAATTACTGGACACAAAACAAGGCGCAGGAAGAATGATAAAGTTGCCCGATTAAATAAATAAATGTTTTTCATGTTTTTTTATTTTTATTTTAGATAAGTTCCAGTGTTCTATTGTAGATAAAATCCTGGACACAAAACAATCCGCAGTAAGAATGATAAAGTTGTCCGATTAGGTAAATAAAGGTTTTTTATGTTTTTTTTTATTTTAATTTTAGATAAGTTCCTGTTTTCTATTGTACATAAATTCCTGTTTTTTTTATTTTAGATAAATTTGTGTTTTGATCTATGGATATATTAGTGTTTTGTATATATATATATATATATATATATATATTATAGTTATATATATATATATATATATATATATATATATATATATATATATATATATATATATATATATATATATATATATATATATATTTGTTATCTATAAAAGCTAAATTTGTGTTTTTAATTTTAGATAAATTAGTGTTTTTTAATCTGTGAATATATGTGTTTTCTCTTTTATATCAATGTTTTATAGATATATATATATATATATATATATATATTTAAATTACCACTTCAACGCGGATATTATATTATAAGTGTATTTAACCCTTGGCGTAATAAAATAACAAATGTATGCACTGGGCTAGGGATTGTGCATAGTTGAAAACTTAAATGTTAAAAACTGATTTTATTTTTCGAAACTTATTATACTATCTATATGATAAAACGACATTTTAAATTAATTTTTCGATTATACACTACATTATATGTATTTTTTTATTTTTTTATTTTTTTAAATTAGATTCGTGCGAGCTTTCGCCCAAGCTACACTTTGGGCCTCCTTCAGGTTAAAAAGACAAAAGAGAACTGTCACTACGGCAGGAGCAGAATGAAAATTTTTATTTTTTTATTTTTTCATTTTATGGTTGGTTGGTAATTTTTTGTGTTTGTAGTTGTTTAAAGTATTTTGAGGAAAGGATGGTGGCGTTGGTTATATAATCCAGTTTATATTCGCCCGGATATTTATTATAGTTATTCGTGTTATAAATATATACAGATTCGATAATTTTCCTTTTTTTTTGTTTGATTTGAGTGTTTTAAGATGCTTGTGTGTTTGGGGTTAATTATGTGGGTTGTTTGGGTTCGATGGTGGGTGAGGGATGAGTTTTGTTTATCTTTTTGCAAGTCATCAGAGTGTTGTTTGATTCTACGGTCCAAGTCGCATGTTTCGCCTATATATATGGAATTACAGTTGTTGCATGGTATTTGATAAACGCATTGTTTTGGGGGGTTTTTAGGTAAGGGGGGCTTCAAAGTATGTTTCAGGGAGAAGGTATTGTTTTGGGTAAAAGAGATGGAGGGGGTAGTAGTTTTATTTGTGATCCAAATGTATATGGAAGTGAAAGTTGAAGTTTGCTGATATTGAGATTGGGCGGTGACCAGCCTTGTCTTGCTTTGCCTGTAGGTTTGGATATTTGAGCCTAGTGAAAGCTGAGAAGAGGTAGCATCAGACAGTTGTTGTGGCTGCTCTGCGCCCCAACATGCCGAGCGGCCAGCTTGTGGGAGAAACCACCATGGGAGGACGCCTGCAAACGAAAATGTGATGGCGTGAGCCCTCTTGTTAACAGGGCGCCCAGGAATGGTATTGTGTCAGCCTGCGGCTGATAGGCGGATACTGAGCTTCATGGGAGGTGCGTTGAAATCTCCAGCCTGGGAGTTGGGCGAAAATGTCGTCCATTACACGGAAAGCCTGAGTTTTTGAAGATATGGTAGTAAAGTTCCATGAATATAGGCTGCTGGCGGTATTACCGGAACCCAGAAAGTCCTGCCGCTCATTTGTTGCCGTGCTGATGCAGCAGTTAGACCGAGCGTTACCGTGTTACGTTTTAATAGGTTGGTTTCCAAAGATATTGAGGTGAGGTGTTCTTCCGTTAGACGACATCGAAACCAGAAAATCGATGTCGCTGATCTAGGTGCTTTACAGAGTAAAGATTTTCATTGCGCGGTGTGAGGGTTGAGAATGAGGAGAGCCATGCGCCACAGCCTGTACAGATTACTGACGGCGTTGTTTCGTGTGTGATCGCAAAATAAGAGAGACTGTCAACGGCAGCCCGGCTTGTTGATGGATAGGGTGAGTCTTTTTGTTGTTTGTTTTGTGTTTTGTTGTGCTCAGCCAGTGAGTTTGTTGGGGGCTTTAGTATGTGTTGGGATTACATGGGCTGTGTGGTTTAGAATGTGATAAGAAAGAGTTGCCTTGTCGTTTCTGTACTATTATATCAGTTGTTTTGTAAGTTTCTATGCCCTATAAAAATCAACAGATATAATAACATAAGAAGAGCAGCAATAGTATCGTCAGCCCTAGACCACGGACTACATAGAAAATGCACCTACTCCTCAATGATCCAAACACATACACCCCCCTCACAAGAAACCCCCAACAAAACTCACTGGACAATTTTAACAAAACCTTAAAACAAATAACAAAAGATCACCCTGAAATCCATCAACAAAACAAGGCCTATATGACCAATCTCTCTTATTTTTACGGTGTCCCAAAAATACACAAAAATAACACCCCCCTACGTCCAATAATCTCTAATACAAACTGTAACACATATAAACTCTCCTCATTCCTCTCAAAAACCCTCACACCTTTAATAGGAAAAATCTCCCCCACTCATATCAAAAACACCCAAGACTTTATACAAAAAACACAACTTATCGATCCCGTAACCCATCAATTTCTCAGTTTCGATGTCGTCTCCCTCTTTACCTCCGTTCCCGTTCCCTACACCCTCGACCTCTTGGAAAATTACCTCACCTCAAAAAATATATCTTTAAACCTACCTTTCCCCCTAATAAAACAACTAATACAATTAACACTCAGTCACAACTATTTCATCTTTAACAACAAATACTACAAACAAACCCAAGGACTTTCCATGGGTTCCCCATTATCCCCTACCATCGCCAATATATTCATGGAATTAATAGAACACTACCATATCTTATCCAACCCCCAACTTCAAAACTCAACATGGCTCCGTTATGTCGACGACATTTTCATAGCCCTCCCCCTACAAACAAATTTTCAACATATCCTTACCTCCATAAATAATATCCACCCTAACATCAAATTCACCCACGAACCCTCAAACAATGGCACAATACCATTCCTAGACACCCTTTTAAACTGGAAAAACTCACACCACATCACATTTTCGGTTTACAGAAAACCGTCCTCCCCGCCAAATTACATTCACTGGTTTTCCTCCCACACAAAAAATACAAAAACAGCTACACTCACAGCTTTATATCTTAGGGCACTTAGAATTTGCTCCCCAAACAACCTAATCACCGAAACCAAATACCTCTTCTCAACTTTCACTAAACTCAAATATCCCCCCCACATAATTACCAAAGCCTACAAACAAGCAAAACAAAAATTCTACAGTCCTGCCCAATCCAATATTAACAAAACTTCAACTTTCCTTCCCATACCTTACATTTTGGATCACAAAATAAAAAAACTACTACCCCCCTCCATCTCTTTTACCCAAAACAATACCTTCTCCCTGAAACATACTTTGAAGCCCCCCTTACCTAAAAACCCCCAAAAACAATGCGTTTATCAAATACCATGCAACAACTGTAATTCCATATATATAGGCGAAACATGCGACTTGGACCGTAGAATCAAACAACACTCTGATGACTTGCAAAAAGATAAACAAAACTCATCCCTCACCCACCATCGAACCCAAAAAAACCCACATAATTAACCCCAAACACACAAGCATCTTGAAACACTCAAATCAAACAAAAAAAAAAGGAAAATTATCGAATCTGTATATATTTATAACACGAATAACTATAATAAATATCCGGGCGAATATAAACTGGATTATATAACCAACGCCACCATCCTTTCCTCAAAATACTTTAAACAACTACAAACACAAAAAATTACCAACCAACCATAAAATGAAAAAATAAAAAAATAAAAATTTTCATTCTGCTCCTGCCGTAGTGACAGTTCTCTTTTGTCTTTTTAACCTGAAGGAGGCCCAAAGTGTAGCTTGGGCGAAAGCTCGCACGAACGAATCTAATTTAAAAATAAAAATAAAAAATACATATAATGTAGTGTATAATCGAAAAATTAATTTAAAATGTCGTTTTATCATATAGATAGTATAATAAGTTTCGAAAAATAAAATCAGTTTTTAACATTTAAGTTTTCAACTATGCACAATCCCTAGCCCAGTGCATACATTTGTTATTTTATTACGCCAAGGGTTAAATACACTTATAATATAATATCCGCGTTGAAGTGGTAATTTAAATTTATATATATATATATATATATATATATATATATATATATATATATATATATATATATATATATATATATATATATATATATATATATATATATATATATATATATATGATTTGACCGTCGTCGGAGTTGGAAGCATTGAAAACAGCTGGGAAGGAAGAAATGAGAAGAACAAGAGAAGGGTTGGAAAAGACTGAAGAAGAATTCTCTAGGAGAGTTACTGATGCATTAATTGAAGCCATTTTATTGTTTAGAAGTGAAGAAGAAATTTTACCAAACTGAATAACATATTTAAAAAAAAATTTATTGGATCAAATATTCCGAAATTTAAATCAAAATAAAAAGTTAGTCAAAATTAACATTTAAAACTTTAGAGGAGCTACAAAATTTTCTATTCCAGTCTTATAATATAATTTTCACTAAAATATTCTGTAAAGGAAGAAAAATTTGAAAATAATTCTTATAAATTAAAATTTTGGATTGCAAATAATTACATCTACTTCTAAGTGATATTTGGTGGATAATGGATAATGTATTCAGCGCAGTCAAGGGAAGAAAAAAGAATTTTCATTGCATAATAATAATAATGATAACGATGAAGATTGATAAGTGGATGTTTCGTCACGGTCAGAACATATGAAGAACTTCTTCGCATGGTTATAGGGTGACAGGGCTAGCAACCCGGTCCTTTCCTTTTGCTTTCATTACTCTTGGACCAGCGTTGGTATCTTATGCGCCCAGAAGCAAGCTCCTCTGGAGAGCTCTAGGAAGGCGAATTTTGAGGCCTAATGGGAGAAGATGCTAGTTCTACTGAAAGGGCGAAAACCCTACCTGAGAGTGTTTAACTCCAGGACTGGCATCCAAACCCTTGCGCCGAGAAATGGCTTTCTGGAGTGTTCTAGGGTTGTGAGTTTCGGGCCAGAAGGAGAAGACGCTGGACCAACTGACAGGGCGAAAGCTCTTCCTGGGAGTTGTTATAGATTATAGATATATATATATATATATATATATATATATATATATATATATATATATATATATATATATATATATATATATATGGTTTTTGTTTCTATATTAAATAAATTAATGGTTCCAATTTTAGATACGTTATTATTCTTTTTTCTCCAGATAAATTAGCTTTTTCTATTTTAGATGATTTAATGATTTGTATTGTAGATAATCTGGTGTTTCCTTTTCCAGATAAATTAGTATATTCTGATTTAGATATAATAGCATTTAAATTTAAAATAAATTATTGTTTTTTTACTTATGATGTTTCCCGTTTTTATAGTGACTAAAATTGTGTTTTTTCTATCTTCCTTAGATTTGTGTGTGTGTGTGTGTGTGTGTGTGTGTGTGTGTGTGTGTGTGTGTGTAGACGTGTGTTTGCAGGTGTGTGTATGTAGGTGTGTGTAGACGTGTGTGCGTGTTTGAGTTTTTTTTTTATAGATAAATTGTTTTTTTATATTTTTGATATAAATTATTGTTTTCTATTTTAATGAAATTAACGATTAATTTTAAAAAATTCCCCTATCTCTGTTTTTAATAAATTAAATTATCAAATTAAAATTAGTAGTGTTTTCTATTTTAGATAAA
>JABUQX010061267.1:20000-27500 GCA_015478945.1 Trachelipus rathkii
ATATATATATATATATATATATATATAATATATAATATATATATATATATATAAATAATATATAATATATATATATATTATATATATAGGGCCAGCTTTTTCGATTATCCGTCATATGTATCTTAAAACTATTAATGTACAGTAAAACGGAATACATTGCTGAATGCTGGTCCAAAGTTTGCCAATGGAAATGTAAAAAAAAAAAAAAAAAAAAAAAAAAAAAAAAAAAAAAAAAAAAAATCTCAAAAACTACATAGCTAACAGCGAAAAAGGAATACATTTTTGGAATCACTGGTAAAATTTCACATAAAAAATGTAAAAAATAATAATAATAATAAAAAATTATTGTTAATAATTATAGTAATATTTATTAGAAGGCCTATTAGGAGACCTTTTATGGTTTTTGATAAAATAAATAGACTTTCCTATTAAATTTTGCTTTATACGGCACACTAGGGGGCTCGAGCCGACGGGGAACATAGGGGGGGACGTTTTCTTTTCCATACCCCGTAGGGGAGGGGCGGAGGAACCGCCGCGACACCCAAATACCAAAGAGCGAGGGTTCGGAGACCCTCCCGGAGGGGGAATTAGTCCTACCCGTACAGTTCCCCGGAAGGCCGAGAGACCCCCGACTCCTGCCATCGGGTGCGGTATACCTTGGGGTATCCCTTTAGTAAAAAAAAAAAAAGCAAAATTTTTAATAGAAAGTCTATTTATTTTATCGAGAAACAAATAAAAGGTCTCTAAAATACGGCCTTCTAGATCATATTACTAATAATTATAATAATTTTTATTATTATTAATTATTATTTTTACATTTCTTATGTGAAATTTTACAGGTTTCCAAAAATGTATTCCGTTTCGCTGTAGCTATTGTAGTTTTTTGAGATTTTTTTTTTTTTTTTTTTTTTTTTTTTTTTTTTTTTTTTTTTTTTTTTTTTACATTTCCAGGGGCAAACTTTGGACCAGCATTCCACAATGTATTCCGTTTTACTGTAGCATTATTAGTTTTTAAGATACATATAACGGATATCGAAAGCTGACCTATATATTAATATATATATATATTATATAATTATATATTATATATAATAATATATATAATATATATATAATATATATATATCTTTTTATTAATATATATATTTAATATAATATATATTTATATATATATATATATATATATATATATATATATATATATATATATATTTAAACGCACCCCTTGTATTCCCAGATTAGGGGTGAGGTGCTATTCGACCTCGAAAACGGAAAAGGAAAGTTAAAGAAGGTGACATAAGTCGGAAAGAAAGCCCCCCCCCCTCGATTCCATCCCCTCGTACCCTTACGTGGGAGACTATCACTGCTGAAATTTGACCCGTGAATTGCTTTTTTTCTTTTAAATATTGTTATTATATGATACTAATAATAAATTTCAGTGCACCTTGGATGGGCAGGATTCAAAATAAAACTATATATAAACTAAAATATTGCATTAATATGAAAAGTTATAAGGCAAAAAAAATTCGAAAAAATAGAAGCTTTTGCAGCAAATCAAATTTATAATTTTTATTTTTTTTTTGCGCTTTCATAACTTTTTTCCCGCTCATTTTTTTTTTTTTTTCAACTTTTTTTTTTTTAAAATTTATGCCAAACATTTTTTCACTTTCATCAACATCCGTCGATTTTGCTGAAACTTATATGAAATGTTTGGCATGATCTCTAATGAAAAAAACTTTTTAAAAAAAAATGAGCGTGAAAAGTTAGTAAGGCGCAAAAAATTAAAATTAAATGTCGATTTGCCCTCAAATGCTTCTTTTTGGATTTTTTTTTACTTAACTTTTCATATTGAAGCAATATTTTAGGTTAGGTTAGGGTACGAGGGGATATGGTATGGCATATATATATATATATATATATATATATATATATATATAATATATATAATATATATATATATTTTATATATATATTATCTATATTATATCCATATATAATTATATATATTTATTTATATGGGAATATATAGATATATATTATATATATATATATATATATATATATATATATATATATATATATATATTGTGGTGTTATAGGAATGGAATATTTTTCTTTCTTATACTAGCTAGACCTTTAGGAAATAATGTATTTATTAACTTTCCGTGGGAAACGTGGTTTTTAAAAATGCTAAATAGTTAAATATGAAACAATAGGCCTCTAAATTTCATATTTACAAATTTGTCAATGAACGAAATGATCAATTATATTGACACCAACCGATTTTCATGAAACTTATATTAAATGTTTGAAACGAGCCGAAGTGAAATAAAACGTAAAAAAAAAATTTAAAATTTTAAAAAATAAGCCTGAAAAAAATTATGATGTCTCCAAATTTGATTTTAAAACCTAGGTACTGGCAGATGTTCCTTTTTTTTAATTTTTTTATGGGCTTTTATTAACTTGTGGTACTGAAGCTATATTTTATTATTTTCCCAGCACTCACTGGTCGGGGGTACGTGTGCTATAAATTCATTTCAACGAAAAATTAATATGTATACTAATTACTAACGCTCCAGCAAATAAAATTCTAAGACATTTCAAAAATAACACATACTTATAACACAAAAATATATATATATATATATATATATATATATAATATATATATATATACAGTATATATATATATATATATATATATATATATATATTAATTATATATATATTATATATACTATCATATATATATATATATATATTATAGGTAATATAGTATATATATTATATATATTATATACTATATATCTAAACGGGTACTTTTTAGTGGTATATTTTCACGAAACATATATAAAATTCTGAAATTATCTGCAATGCAGGAAAAACGTTAAAAAAAATTAGTGTAATGACCTTGAAAAAAGTTATGAAGTCCCCGAATTCATTCTGAATTTGGCTTACCCACAATCTAATGAATTATGATAATTTTAGATGTCATTCATGATAAAACTTAACCAGAAACTGAAGTGGTTTCAGTATTGAAATTTTTTAAAAATCTGACGATAGCTGAATAGAAATTTTCACATTTTTAACAAATTTCTTAGGTAAATGTTTTTCAGATTGTAGAGGTACGCAACATACACCGGGAACAGATAACTGGTAGAAGAAAATAGTACAAGCCAAACTCGCATTCCTTTCCCGACTCAGTCTACTTTTTCTTCAGTCTCCCAGCACACATCCGCTTAACCAACCGACTATCATCCATCCTTTTCATATGACCAAACCATCTTAATACACTTTCGTTTATTCTCTCATCTACGCCTTTCTCCACACCACACAGATCCCTGACACGTTCATTCCTCATTTTATTAATTCTTCTGACACTTAACACGACCCTAAGATTGGCAATCTGAACAAATTTACCCCAGATCTATTCCGCACCGTAGTTTCACTGCTATACATTAACACTGGTAACAACATACCCTCATGCAAAACCCTATCTCATTCAAGACCTAAGTTCTTTTGTATTCCCCAAAAATTTAATTGAACTAGCCACCTCGTTACCACTCACAACTTTCAAACTGAACTGCAGACCGCATCATCCTTTCCCTTTCCATCTAATATGTTACCTAATTATTTAACTAAAGCAATATTCTAAATAAAGAACTTTCGACTCAAAATTCTAACAAATTATACTCTGTTGAACCTTTTATTACATAAGGGATGTGTTGTATGATGGATGCACTACAGATGTGATGTGAATTAAAGAAACAGAAGGAAGGAGAAAGACAGATTAACGTGTGGTCAAGGAAAATACATTGTAATTGCGATAACAATTGCAATGTATTTGTTGTGACAATTTTTTGTGTATTTTATTATTTCAGCTTTTGAATGATTTCTATATAATATATTATTTGATTAGCATTATAGAATAACTAAAGATTATTATAATAAAGGACATTAAAACAAAAGGGAAAGATTGGAATAAGTACCATATCTGTTGGAAGTGACCAAAGTCAAGCAAGAAGTGACATTAAGGCAGAGGACACTATATTTGTTATAGAACTACCAGTCTTTGTGTGTTGGCTTTGGATTAAAATTATTGCAATGGTGTGTTATCAATTGTATTAAAGGTACGGATGATATATCTTTCACGTATACATACATTGATTATTACATATTTTCTTTACTTTGCTTTCCTATCTATACACACAATTTGTTTTTTGCTTATCATGGTTGGTTTGTCCTAGATTATAAGGGGTGATTTTTGTGCCTGTATTAATATTTGATGACACATTTACTTGTGGTTCAATAACAAAAATAGTGAGATATATTCGACATCCTACAGATATAAGGTAAATATACATTAGTATATCATTTATTATAACAAACAATTGAATGATAACCATATCAGTTTAATCAATGTCAATTACAACTTCTTTCGGTAAACATTGTTTCATCTGATTTTTTTTCTTTAGCAACGCTTACTTATTTTCCTCAAAATTTCTCTCGTTTCAATGGACCTTTATACACCTTCAACATTCTCTATTCAGATAATACTATTTTAATTATTTCGCCATCATGTATCATAAATGATTTTTTCTGAACAACTTTGTTTCAATTCTATTGATATTCCCAAAAGTACGTGGTAAAGATCACTATTAAAAAATACAAAGAATTGAAAAGAACAAAGTAGAAATTAAAGCATTGGCAATCAACAACATGAAATTGCGAATCATAACAGAAGTCTTACACTTTTTCAAGGAGTAACAGGAACGAAGCAAGCAAGCAAGTTTTATTTATCAATGTATCTATAATAATAATAATTATAAAAAGAAATAATATTTTTAATTAGTGTTAAAATATGCATTCATTCCAAAGAAATAAAACTATATATATATATATATATATATATATATAATAAAAACATATAAAAATATAATATTATATAAATATATATATATATATATATATATAAAATATGCATTCATTCCAAAGAAATAAAAATATATATATATATATATATATATATATAATCAGAAGCACCATCATCATCTACCTCCTTTCCCAAGATTGTGGGTGAGTTGCGTAGCATACACCGGTCACAGTCAGAAAAATCCACCCAAGGGCTTTACGAGACTGCGACGGACCCTCACTGTGGTATCTCGTCAATGTGGGGTTCATCCCCTGGGCAAAGCCCACAACCATACCCACCCCGCAGAACCCAACCATTCACTCCTATTATGCACCTTTCTTCTCACCTCTGCGAAACTCTCATTCCTTTACTGACTCAATCCATTTTTTATTCGGTCTCCCAGCCCGTCGATTCCCAGCACATTCACCACTGTACATCCGCTTAACCAACCGACTATCATCCATCTTTCCAATAAGATCAAACCATTTCAATGTATTCTCGTTTATTCTCTCATTTACGCCTTTCTTTACATCACACAAGTCCCTAATGCGTCCATGCCTCATTTTATAAATTCTTCTCTCACACCTAACACACCCCTAAGATTGTCTATCTGAACACTTTGTACCCGAGATCTATACCTCTTATTCCAGATCATCAGTATCATAGGTGACAAAATACCCTCATACAAAACACTAGCGCACTCAAGACTTCGTCCCATTGTATCCACCAAGGATTTAATTGCACCAGATACCTCCCTACCATTCACAACTTAACTACTACACTCTGCATCATCCGTTCCCTTTTCATCCACCAAATATCCTAAATATTCAAACTCAGATACTTGTTTGAATATACCCTCATACAAACCACTAGCGCACTCAAGACTTCGTCCCTTTGCATCCACCAAGGATTTAATTGCACCAGCTACCTTCCTACCATTCACAACTTAACTACTACACTCTGCATCATCCGTTCCCTTTTCATCCAACAAATATCCTAAATATTCAAACTAAGATACTTGTTCCAGTTGCTCACCATTTTCGGTCTTCCAGCCGGTCAATTCCTAGCACACTCAACACTATACATCCAGTTGATCAACCGACTATCATCCAACCTTTCCTTATGAAAAAACGGATCTTAATCCATCCTCGTTATTTCTCCTCATTTACGGACTTTCTTCACCTCGTAACTCCCTTGCACGATCATTTTTTCATTTTATTCAAATTGTATTTTCTCTTAAAATCTATACTTCTTATTCCACACCATTGTTTCACTACTATGCATCTAACACGGTAACAACATACCAATCGCAAAACCCCAGCTCACTCAAGACTATCCCTTTCTATTCACCATGATTTAATTGCACCAGCCACCTTCCTACCATTTACAATTCCTACTACAAGCTCTACCTCATCAGGGTCCATTTTCATCAACCTATAGGCTAAATATTTAAACTTAGATATTTGTTCCACTGCTCACTCATCCAACATATTCATACTGCGTACTATCCACACTCACCACCATCGCCTTGACTCTTATCTACATTTATTTTTCGAACCCATATAAATATATTATATATATATATATATATATATAATATATATATATATATATATATATATATTATATATATATATATATATATATATATATATATATATATATATATATATTATTTTATATAATATATATATAGTATACTATACTATATATATATCTTATATACAGCGTATGGTGGAATGAAGAGGTGATGAAAGCGGATAAAGGTAAAAGAAGCGTGGATGAATGTACTAAAAGCAAATGATGAAGTTTCAAAGAAAGATGTTGGAATATATAAGGAGGAAAAAGAAATACTAAAAGGTTTGTATACGTAGGAGAAAACAGAGGTAAATGAAAACAGTTTGAAGGAGGATGAATGAGGACATACAAGGGAATAGGAACTCTTCTGGAAGGAAGCGCGAAAGGTTAGAATGAGAATAAGGGTTGAATCTGCTTAGAAAATGAATTAGGGATGGTGCTTTTGTACTGATGAAATGGATGTGAGGGAGTGTGGAAAGAACACTTCGAAAATCTGCACAATATTAACAGTAATGATGAGGTGATAGTGAATGTGTGTGGTTTTGATGGTGCAAGAAGGCAATAGGGGTATTTTGGGGATGAGGTTATTAGTAAGGAGGAGGTAATGGGGTAGGGTGAGAAAGTTGAAGAATGAATAAATCTGCAGGTATAGAATGAAATTACTAGTGAAATGATCAAGAGCGGAGGCGAGATGGTGATTGATTGGATTTGGAAGTTGTTTAATAAAGCGTTTATGGAGGGTATAGTTCCAAGGGATTGGAGGAGAGCGGTAATAGTACCCTTATATAAGGGTAAGGGAGACAAGGGGAACTGTAGAAATATAGGGGAATAAGTTTAAATTGAGTGTTGTAGGGAAGGTATATGCTGGTATTTGGTCGAAAGAGTGCGTCGAGTGACTGGGGAACTGATTGGTGAAGAACAAGGTGCGTTTTAGGAGTGGTAGAGGATGTGGTGGATCAAATCTTTACATTGACAAATGACTGAGTAGAAAATGAGGGAGAAGAATAAAT
>JABUQX010061267.1:32500-35344 GCA_015478945.1 Trachelipus rathkii
TTCAAAATTGCTGGAATATTTCTTTTATTTTCTGCAAATGTTTTTTAATGTGTTGTCTGCAGCTGAAAATCAACGGGTACGCCCGGGATTGATTAACAGATTGGCAGCCGCCAAATGCTATCGACATACTAAATTCTAGCGGAGAATAATGTCAGAAAAATCCAGCTGTATAAAAGCACAAATTAGTTGACTTTAAGCCAATATGAAACGAAAAACATTTAAAATTTTAGCAAAGCAGCAACGTAGTAATTTAGTAATTAACTAACTACTCATTATCTATCGATTGATGTTTTTTTTTCAGTTTTTCTACTACTAAACCCTTAAAACGTCGTCGTCTGGCAAACATATAGGTTCATAATTTTTATTTCGCCAAAGATTTAGGGGGGGGCAAGTGCCCCCCTGCACACACCATGTATATATATATATATATTATATATATATATATAATATTATATATATATAATATATATATATATATATATATATAATATATATATATATTATATCATATATATATATTATATGTTATATATACTATATATATATTGGGTTTCACTCATACAACTATCGAAAAGACAAGAGTCCAGGAATTTTTATCGTAACTCTTTCACCATCACAAACAATCTCCTCTCTTTCTGTTTTTCAAATTACTGTCACACTCTCTATACTCTTCCTTGTACAATGGACACTAATCTTCTGAACTCTTCAGTCACATACCTCCTCCATTGTGAAGGGCTCTTGCAACATGACTTTCTACATAGATTCATCCTTTCTGTTCAAATTTCTGACCACAAAGTAAACTACTATGATCAATCTTACATGTACTACATTGGCAAAATATAACCAAAACCCAAATAGGTGTATCAATTAACTGAGGAGAAATAAACAATTACCAAAATTTATCTCAGGTATTTTCAAATAGAACATTGCATAGTTCAATTTTCAAATCATTTTGACTAATCATTTTGACATGATTGCTTTTCAAAAATAGGTATGAACTGGATATTGGTCAAACTTTTATATATACTGAAAAATGCCCTAAATCGGCATTGTAGAGTTTAGAATATAGTATGACAAAAAATTTATATTTTTTTCCGATAATCATTTTTTAAAAATATTTTTCCTACCCAGGCATGCACTATTAGACTTAATATTAACTAACGATGAAAGTATGGTTGATAAGATTAGAGTTGAAGAGAATTTAGGACTTAGTGACTATAATATAATTAGATTTAATATGAATGTGATTTCTGGGCCCAAATTGCAAGCTAATGAAGGAACAAATCCTAGATTTCCGAAATGGCGATTTACCAAAATTACGAGACATGCTTAGTATAACTGACGGGATAAAGAGTTTAAAGACCATAACTGTTTTATCATGTGGGAACATTTTAAGCAAGTTTTAAAGAAAATTCAGTCAGTATGTTTTAAACAAACCATTAGGGTGGCGAAGAGAAACCTGTTTGGGCTGGAATAGAGAGATAAGAGATAAAATCAAATGAAAAGCATAGATGTTTTTAAAAATATTCAAGGTAGTAATAGGGAAGATGATTTGAAAATTATAGAAAAATAGAAATGAACTTAACCAGTCCAAATAACGAAAGGCAAAGAGAGAGGCAGAAATTAATTTAGGCAAGGAATAGTAATAAGGACCTGAAAGAAGTTTTTTAGCTTTTATAAATTTAAAAGTAAGAATAGACAATAGGTCCATTAAAATTTGATAAAATTTAGCAAGTTCAGATAAGGAGTTGGGTCAACATTTTCAATGCTTTTTTGCGCTTCAGTGTTACTGAGGAAAGATTAGATACATAAGTTTGGAGACTAATAGTTCTTGTATGCATGTAACAAATAGACTTACAGAATTTTGAATTGACGTAAAGATATTAAAGTTTACTAGACCATAATTGATCCAAGTAAAGCAATGCAGGCCCTGATGGGTAATCATGGTAGAATTTTGAAAGAGGGTAGTACCAGCATTTGCAAAGGCACTGTATTTGATTTTAAGCGATCTATAACATTTGGGTAACAGATGACTGGAAAACGGCATATATTGTGCCTATTTATCAAGAAAAGGTAGTAAGGATAGATTTGGGTAATTATAAGGCCAGTTACCTAACATCTCTGGTTGTAGAAGGTTCTGGAAAGTTAACTGAAAGGTCAAATAGAGAAATATTTAGAAGATAAACAAGGTATTGTATGACTCCCAGCACGGTTTCAGAAAGGGTAGGTCATGTCAGACAACCTTTTTAAATTTATGGAATACATTACTGACTGCACTGACAGAGAGATCCAGTTGATATTGTATATTAAGACTTTAGTCAGAGCTTTTGATAAGGTTCCCCCCATACAGGCTGATGAAGAAGTTATTTCAATGTGGTGGTAGGTGGAGTGGTACATGGTTGGATTAAAGAGGGGTTGCAAAATAGAAAACAGTGTGTACAACTAAATGGCAAATAAATCATCAATGGGAACTGTGAAGAGTGGTGTCCCACAGGGTTCATTGCTGGGGCCACTATGTTCCTCCATATATATTAAATGATTTAGACCAGGCACTTAAATGCAAGGTTTCTAAGTTTGAAGATGATACCTAAAGTGGCCACCTCAGTTAGGATAGTGAAGGATGCATAAAGATTTCAAAATGATCTTGATAAACTTCTTGGGTGGGCAGATAAGTGGCAAATGAATTTTAATAGTAAAAAGTGTAAGGTTCTTTACCTAGGTTACTCAAATAAAAGTTTTAACTACGATATGAATGGGGATTGGCTTGAGTCTGTGGACCAAGAAAAAAGATTTAGGTGTGATTATAAGCAGTAATTTGAAAGTAGCTAATCAGTGTTTGGAAGG
>JABUQX010061268.1:0-44747 GCA_015478945.1 Trachelipus rathkii
GACGGTTTTCAAAGGTTGATGCTAGATGAGTATTATTTTATGTGTTTGATGTTAACTGAGACTTCTTTTTCCTTCCTTCGTTCTTTAATATATATGTATATATATTATATAACATACTAATCACAGGGGACTATAATGATTATCGATGTCAATCGTTGTACGTACATGAAAATATATACCGATAAATAGTATACAAAAATAACATCATCATAAATATTTATTGATATATTTATATATAATTATCTTTATATAAAAAGAAATATTATCTTTATCTTCGTCCACATATATAAAGATTTACCCATACCAGTGTAGAAATATTAAGATAAAAAAAAATAATATAACTTAAATTGGTTTAGCCAATGGCGTTGAGTTGACATTGCTGAACATTTATATGCGGTACCTTACTATTTATTATTCATCTATTAATTATTTATGCTACATAGAATTTTGTTTCTAGTAGTTTTTCCTCAGGATTTGGAACAAATTTAAAAAAATTTTTTTGGAGTATTCAAAAAAAATTACAAGTAAAAAAAAGATCGTATCAGTTCGCTCCGATAGGGACATTCACTCGGCTCCAAATAATTTTGATCTGGAGAAAGGATATATTATAGAGGAACATTAAACATATATGCTCACATATTAGTGCCAATTTATTCTGTATTAAAACCAAAAACAATTGATGAAAAGGAAGGAGAATACAGTTATTCTTGGAAAATATAATGGATGGTCGAGTGGTATAAATAATTTATTTATTTTCGTTATGGATATTAAATAAATTTTCATTCTTTTAATCTCTGTTAATATCATTGAAGGTTATTAGCACGTGACCTTCAAAAAAAATTCATATTCCATCAAATTTTTTTTTCATCTATTAGCAAGTACTCCTGTGGACGTAGGATTAATCATTTGGGATCAAGTTAGTTCCCAATGATCTTGTATGAGAAAATAAATTTTAAATACATCAGCCACTCTATATTAATAATATTATTTATAATATATCTTTTATAAAAATTTGAGATATATATTATATATATTAAATATTAATTATATATATATATCTTAATATATATATATATATATATATATATATATAATCATTAATATATATATATTTTGTATATATATAAGTAAAAGTATGAATTATAATATATATATATATTAATATATATATATATATAATATATATATATTATATATAATTTAATGAACTTTCATAGTAGAGAATCTGAATAGTGTTAAAGCCATTTCTATAAAAGAAATTTTTTGAGAGCGCTTATAATAAATTGAATAAACGTAATTTCAATTAAAAATGTTAAAGATGCTACAATTAGATTAAAATTAAACGTATATATATACAGTTAGTGCTGACCCGCGGCAGAGGCCCTCCATAGACCAGATTCTCGCGCCACACATAGAATGCCTATGGCCGGGCAACTATCATCGCGGATCTGGGAACTCTGTACACTATCGGCATCAAATCGCATGATAGGGAGGGAATAAGAAGAGGTCCATTATGTTGTGTACAGAGAATTTGTAGGCTAGTTTAACAACTGTTGTGAACATTGAATCACCCAAATATAGAAAAAATACCAACTAAAATACAAGATCATTCTGGAATTATAAATAAATGCTAACAATAATACATATAAGTTCTACCACCATATTTACCGTTTCAGCTCAAAAAGCATTAGAAATCCACACTAACTTAACCCTACTTTAGCCAATTCACTGGAGTGCGAATCTTAACGAGAATCACATTCTCTGCTCACTATTATTTATAATGATCCTGACGAAAACGATATGTAGAGAGGGTGATGGTAGAGAAATTGGTGATATGTTACTTACGGAGTCACTAATGAATTTTTGATGTACTGCTTCGTATGTGGTTGGGCTGTTTTATTTTTTTGTGAAGGGTGGACCGTATGAAGGAGATTCTTGACCGTCGTCTGTATAGGAGAATCTCTATATAATTTTTACTCGAGAAAACGCTACTATATTTTTATCCTCCCTTGACCTTTGGAACTTGCCTTCCGAGTACTTTGTTTTGTGCACACTTTTTGTATTAGCTTAGTGTTTCGAGACTACCCGCCTTGTAACATAGGAACGAAGCCTGCGCTAGTGTGATCTTCCCGAACTCTGGGCCCAAACACTTCTTTGGGGGACCCACGGTAAACTAATATATTGGTTTTGTATCGGAACCACACACCATACAACAACTTTTTGGCACAGAGGCACGAGTAAACAACTAGATATTAATCATGGCCTAACCCCTCTATTTCCATCTTTGGCCAACACCCTTTTCGTAAGAAGGGTTGCGGGCAGCTAGAACGGAACGTTCAGTCATAAAGCACCTCCGTCGTTAACGATTGCCTACCCCCCTATTTTACCTACCCCCTAATTTTATTTATTCCGGCTATGGTTCAATTTTTGCTATCCATCAATATTTATAAGGTAATTTTTGATTATATAGTAACTTAGTCTTTATAAGTGAGGTATGACCTTAGCCCTTTTTTTGAGATATATCTATTATTAATTATAACCTTGTTGTTTTCTGAGAATAATATATTACCGCCTAGCAATAACCTACGCATGATATAGTGCTGAATACAATATACGCAAGCCCGCCCGAGCGTCGTTTCCCGCGGGTCCTGTAGCTGACCGTATATTATATATATATATATAATATGGTTTCAGCTTGGAATATAAGCTTCTAGCTATCGACCTATTTCCTTAACTTGTATTAATCTATACCAGTATTCACAACTATAATATATATACCTAGTCCCGTCTACTATCCACACCATCTTGCAACATTATATCTAATATATATTATATATATTTATATATTATAATATTACATACACACTAACATATAAAAAAAAAACTTATGGAAATTGATCCCTATCACATAAAACTATAAAAATAAATAATATATATATATATATATTTTCCCTAATGAATGTGTGTTCCCGAGTATGTCTCTTCCCTTTTTTTTCCAAAATTCCTTCGTGTCGCGATAAGCGTATAAACATTATAATTATCAATGATGGTGGTGATAATGATAATAATAATATGTTAATAATAATAACAAATATTAGCGCGACAACTATCTATAACGTGAATAGTCAGCAAATATAGTAAAATATACGTGAAATACAACCAACACACACTATCGACTACACACAACACAAAACTACTACTGAGTGACAACACGTAGGTTCAATGTGACACGATTTTCCACCGCCGCCTTTCATCTGTTCTACCTTCCTTTAACCAACCAACATTAGTGTGTTCAAGCTCTATTCGTCATAACGAAAGCAATCGGAGAGGGCTTCTAATATTTCGAGGAAGCCATATATAAATAACAAATAGTTTTACTGAAACTCTTAATTGCAACCTAATTACTTACGACCTCTGAGGCCTTTCGACTCTTGCCAGTCATGGGAGAATGAAACTTGGAAGTAAAAAATAAATCGCATATAATAATAATTTACATTAAAAATAAAAATAAATTATAATTTTCACTTAGATAACCATATATGAGGTTTAATCCAGATTTGGTCGTGATTAATTCATTGATTTCATTGAGAATTCGTATAAATGCGAAATTACCAGGGGCACCTTAATTTTATATAAATTAATGATAAATTAAAGTATAATATTAATAAAGACAACGAATCACATAATAGAATTTAAAAATATTCTAAATTAAATATAATACATTAAATAAGCATACGCACACAATAACAATAATAATATAATTAAATAATCATAATTATATAATAATATAAATAATAATAATAATAATAATTAATAATAATAATAGATTTATATAAAATAATAATAATAATTAATATTATATTATAAATATATTATAATTATTATATATATTATATTATATAATATATATATATATATATATATATTATTATATATATATAATATAATATATATATCTATATATGAAAATATATATATCTCTATGAATATATATATTACAATATTTAAATTAAATATTATAATCTATAAATCTTAATATTATAATATATATATATATATATAATATAATATTATATTATATATATAATAATATTATATTTACTATATTATATATATATATATAGAGAGAGAGAGTAGAGAGAGAGAGAGAGAGAAGAGGAAAGAGAGAAGAGAGATTTATTTGCTTCTATAGCGTGCGCATCATTTAGCTCCTATAAAAAATGTTTAATACCTATATATATATATTTATCTCATGAATTTCTTGGAATAAGTTTGACATTTAAATTCAAGATATCATTAGAAGAATTAAGATTCTACTAACTTGAAATTCTATTTTATATCTTAAAATAATTTTATTAATAAGATAATTACACACACAGATGCGTAAATTTTAAATATATTTTGTCTCTAAACTAGCACGTGGAGCAAGGCTCCTCTAGGCAGTTTCTTGCCAATTGTAACAATCAATTAATGATTTTTCCGAGATTTAATAATACTAATTTATATAAATAATATTTATTATAAATAAAATTAAATAATAATATTAATAAATAATAATAATAATAATAATATTAAATAATAATAATAATACATAACGTAAAATTTATTTTTATCTTAATTATTTTATATAAAAAATTACCCACTCAATAATGCTGTAATACTTATAATTTAGTTGGAGAACTAGCACGTGGAACAATATCTTTGAACCATTATATATATAAACGCCAACGCTGAACCTAATATAATATATATATAATATATAATATATGATATATATTATAATATTTAATTATATTATATATTATATATATATATATATTTATATATATATATAAATAATATAATATAAATATAATAATATATATTAAGTATATAGTATTAATATATTAAATATATATATATTTAATATTAAATATATATAATAATATATATTATATATATATATATATATATAGTATATACGGTTATTGAATATTTTTAATGGTATTATATGCATTTATTTTTATATTTAAATTATATTATTATAATATATTTTTATAATATAATTCTATGTACGGCATATTCTGTTCTGTGGAATTCTCTGCCATACTTCTGTGTTCCCTGCTGAATTTAATCTCAACCCGCAGCGCAACGCGGGATCAAAGTCCTGCGATCCTTTCGTGGTAGCTCAGTGGGTAGAGCAACTCAGCCAAACAAGTGAGGGGTCCCAGATTCGTAACTTGGTCGGTGGGAGAATGTTTAGCTATGATCTAGTTTGGCTTAGGAGTCTCGTCCCTTCTCCGGACAGTTATAATTGAGTACGCCCCTCATAGATTAGGGCTATGCCCACTGAGCGGCGTGTAAGTATATCTGTGTGTGTAAATATATATATATATATATCACATGTCGTAATTTATTATTAACTATATAATATAATTAAGTTATTATATATATATATTTATAGGTATTATAATTATAAACTTATTATAACTATATAATATAATAAATATAAGATATATTATATATATGAAGTATAATATATTATATAACTTATAATATATATATATTAGTTCCTGAGGCGTGCAACACGATGGCACGGATTAAAATCCCGTTCCCATCTGAATAGGGCGGCCCAAACTCGGCCCATGAATTTCTGTTGATCATGAGGTAGGTTCAGCAACGTAAAACAGTAAAAATCATACAGATAAAAAAAACATATATTTTTAGCAATTATTTTTGATCCACTAGGAAGTCTCTTAATTTATTTGTTCATAATTAAATTATGTTAAATAATTTTTATTGGGAAATATATAATATTATAAAACCTCTCAAATAAATAATATATATATATAATTTAAATTTAATATTATATATATATTAATATATATAATATATTAATATATAATATATATAATATAAATTTCTATCATATATATTACATTATATTTATCATTTCATATTATATATAATATATATACACGAACATATATATATATAATATATATTATATATAATACACACATCACACACACACACTACACACACAACACTCTCACACACACACACACCACACACTAATTACCAACATTTTGATTAATGTATGTATGACCTATCCGATTTAGCTTACACTAAACAATCACACACAGCAGATTCGCACTTACAACCGCGATTTTTATCTTCTCCCACCACACACTTTGTCGATTAATCTCCCACCCCCCCACAAAAAAAAGCAACAACACTTCACACTTATAATAACTTCGACATTTAGTCCTTTGAACACTACTATTTTAACCCCATTAGACGCTTACCACTTTACATATTCACACAATAGGCTACTTATCACAACACCCCAATAGTATAAGAGCACAACTATAAGACACTTATACACACATTCACTATGAACCACTTATACAATATCCATCATCACTTATAAGTATCAACTCCTCTATATATATTAATAATAAGCACTACACATATAACCATCTTTTACATATCTATCTATCTATGAGACAACTATTATCCAAACAGCCTACTTTCTACGACCATACAATGACTACACCAGTATACAATAAAGTCACCTCTTATCCACACACCAGATATATATCCTTACACGCAAATCTTGTTATGCACTTCATGGGAGAGAATAAATTATCACTCGCACAGACTCGTAATGTACTGCGTGTCGTAGAAGGGAAACTAAGTGATGGTCGGATAGTTGGGTTGCTGGCCGCTTACCACTTTATTCTTTGGCCAGGAATGCTAATGCATTGCTAAAAGAATCAGAGAAAGGTCGGTGATTCGACCGATAAGCGGCGTTCTATTTCTATCTTCAGCGGGACAGCACTTTGACAATAATGTTAACTGCAAACACGTCAACGAGAATGTTACTTACACTCTACGGAATGCAAACAAGGAATATATTAATAATATTGTTTGAGTACACTCACACAGATTTATGAGTAAGAGGCACAGAGGTGATGAACTGACTATCAGACAAGATTTGGGCGCAATTACTTGATTTCAGCACTAGCTGATCTATGAACCTGTAACAAAGATTAGAAAGGAAAAACGTTGAAAAAAAATGAGTGGTTGTTGTGGTTGTGAAATGGTTGTGTTGGTTGTGTAAAGGAAAATGAGAGAGGGGGATAGGAAAAGATTTGCAAATTCTGATGACAGTGACTGGGGGTAGAGAGCTATGGTAAATTTTTTGTGTCTGAGTGCTAGGCTCATTCTATAAAGGTTAATTTAAGTTTGATAGGCAAAGTATGTGCGGTTGTGACATTTGGTCAATCTGAGGGTAATGTTGAAGAGTGCGAATTTCTGGGATAAATCTGAATGATTTTGGATGGGTGAGTAGGGTATTTAGTTCATTTGCCACATATCTGCCCACCCTAAGGAGTTCCCTCGAGCACTTGCCGCTGGGGTGGCTATAGAATAGAGATAAAGCACCAAACAGAAAGTTTATAAAAGCTTTTTGGCCTTTGACTCGACCACCAGATTTCGACTTACACCCACACTATCCAAAGCCCGGGTGAAAACCCAGATTCTAATAGAGTCACACACTAGATTTCACCCATATACAGCTCATACCATGAGAATATGTCACATGTACAACACACACCGAATTATATACTCTACTAACACAACACAGAGGTGTGACTTACTAAGTTTTGCTGAGTATACACAGATTTACTTACACACACACCAGATTGCTTAGTGGAGCATGAACACTCGTGAAATCAGGTAGAACAATTGATGTTAGACCTTACATCACTTCTCACAGATCTGTGTGAGCGGTTACACACACAAGATTTACTTAGTACTAGCGACACATAGAGTTTTAGATTGTGGCACAGGCTAGGAGATAGTATTCAATTTTACAATCGTAAAAAGTCACAGATAAAAGAGTAGGAGCTAGACAGAACCAGATTTTCTGTAAGAAGCATACACCATCACTCATTGGACACAGACAATAATACGACGTGGTTCGCCAAGGCACCACGAGATCCTACAACTCAGTCAGATCATATACATAGCAAAGAGAAAGAAACTAAGTAAGACACAAAATTAACAGCCAGAAGAGACAAAAAGTTAGGTGAAACACACAAAGGGAGCGGGTAGTCATATCTGCACTACAACAGCGTGCCATACTCGGTCAAAAATGTATCTTGGATATGGTATAGCAATGCTGTACTTACAACTCCACACACAACGCAAAATCTCCCAGTAGTTCCTATTAGAGCTGAAAACCATAAATCGGGTTAGATTAGGAAAGTATATATCGCCAGAAGAACTCTAGGCGCTGAAAAGCCGTAACTGGCTATTCGGAAAGGAAGAGACTGAGTTTCCCAGATAATCTAATAGAAGTGAGAGTTGAGAAAGGGTTCAAAAGATATTAGATTAGAATACCCAGTGAGAGCTAATAGCGCCGCAACATCATGTTTTGATTAACTCCGTAGCTCAAGACAGCGGTCGGACCATTCCTTATTGTTCGGTAATACATAGTGTAGTGGAACACATTTCGACAGCTATTCCAACACACCTGAAAGGGGTCACTAATTGACTAGTATGTGACACCACATACATGGGCGTAATCTCACCGCTTGAACGAGGAGCGAGGCTGGTGGGATAGCACTACACTAGCCATATACACTTACACTCGTGCCGCGATAAGCACACTCCCAAGACCACTTCAAAAACTTCTGGAGCTGATGTGATTGCACCATCTGCACATCAGACACTCACCTCGCGTCTTCGCGCATATCTTGCACGAGATTGTATCCTAATTAATAGGGCCAATGCACAGCCTGTGCATTAAGGTAATATCATCGATGGCACTCAAACAAACCTATGGACACCTGAGAGGAGAAGGAAGGAGCATAATGCACTGATTGAAACGCTCACTCTAGGTTGTGAGTAGAGCTTCTATTTGTATAATCTATGAGCGGCTTCCTTGCATAAAGAACGATTTTGCGCTCCCATTTCAGTTGGCAAGAAATTAAACAAAAGACAGCAAATCATTATCATGAGGAAAAAGGGTCTTCCCTAGGATTTTACAAGATACAGATTGTCTGGGGAAGACGAATTGTTTGTTGGCAAGAGGCCAGAAAGATTTTTGTCTACCGAGTGAGGCCGCATACAACCCCCAGGAAGTTAGTCTCCCGGCACTTATCGTATATATTGGAAATGACAAGAGCTCGTGCTTTAAGCCTACTCGGAAGAGGTATCCCTGCCAACGATTCGCTAGCTGAATGAAAAAAATTCGGCCGCAGGAGAGGTGATGTAGGAAGAACACCGAGAAAAGCATGGTGAGCATTCGGGAAGTATTCAGAGTGGAAAGCAGACCGGTCGCCGAGAGAACAAGACCGACAAGGATAAGCGCAAGCCAAATTGGGCTTCAGAAACGAATACCCAATGAAGCAAAATGCATTTAGTTGAAGAAGGGGGAGAATTGAATCTTCTGCTATATTCACACGATCATCGATTACAGGCTCCCCTTATCTTTAAAAAAAATATGTTATGACCATCCATCATTTTATTTCTACAACTCATTTGAGTGAGTGTATCACCTAATTATCTTCTTTAATACATATTTCTTTGCAAATATCTTTAAAAACACTATTCTACATTTTTAAAGTTCGCCCTGGTTTAATAGTTTATACATAAATGAGGAACCAGCCCACTTGACCTCGCAAAGAGCACTAGCTCAATAAACTCGTAACTTGCGGAGACCTACAGACCCACAAATCAATAGTCTTTCTAAACTCATCCATATTATCTTTCTTACATTTATATAATATTTAACCTTATATAACTTTTTTTTCTATTACTTTTTATACTTATTAATATTTATTACAAAATAGATTTATTTAAAAATTAGACATATATTTTAATAAGAAAGAATAAAATAAGATGTTTATATACACTTATATAAAAGTTTTATTTTACTACAATTGTACGAAATATTTAATTATTTATAAAAACTAATATAATTATTTATTAACAATATAATCCTAATTAAAATGCATATATGCAGTATTGAAAGTTATCAATATAGAGTGTGGTTATTTATACCTAAGGTATTTATGTTTTAGTCCTATATGCTTTATGTTGTTTAATAGATCTTTCTTAACTCTTTCGTGTGTATAAGTTGTAGTAATGATTCTATTTCGGATTATTTAAACTTGCATATACATGAAAAAGATTTATTTATGATTCATGCAAATATGGATTATATTAATACTCAACTATAATAATTTTATTAAACATTTAACAAATTATACGACTTTAAATGCATGTATATAAATTATCAGTTAAATATCATATATGAAGGTGTTTTAACAATATAAGACACGCGGATCATGGGATTAGTATGCTTATAGTTGAATAAGGGTATATATATCTGCTTTTTGGATCATCTTAAATAATTCTGCGAGGGTTTTGAACCCTTAACCCTTATCTGCCCTTTAGCTGCTTTAACTCACGATACGATGTACATAGCTCCCGAAGCACTAGTGAATAACTCAAGCCCTTATAAATACTTCAAATATAGAGTGTATATTACCTATCATAACACCTAAAGGCTACATAGAAACATTTTACTTTTTTTATTTAGTTGCACAATATCCAAAATTAGGAAATCTTAGCTTATTAACTATTCTTAGCTTATTAAATATACTTATTTATAGCTTTAAACTTATTCTGCTTTAACTGCTTTAACTCATACATTACAATTCTATTTATACCTTTATAGACATTTAAACATCAGTAAATCAATAGAGGTTTTAACTAACACCTAAATCAGTATATAGTCATTTATTTGTTTTTACTGCTTAACTCGAGGCTTATTATAATATCTTTCTGCTTTACTGCTTTATGACTTTGGCTGGTGGCAAACTTTAATCCTGGGGATAGAGCTCTTCAACTTTACTAACTTTTAATTTTACCCGGGAACCTTAGCTTTAAACTTTCCCGGGATGAGCTTATACCTGATGCATCATAACTTTACCTGCTTTATAACATGCAATCGAAATTTATATCTTTTCAATGGCTCTCGGACTTTATCTCCGAATACCGCTAAAAGACTTTTTTTCTTTGTGCTTCGTATACCCAGAAACGTATCTTGTTCTATCTCCTATATTATAAAAATTTCGGGGAGTATTTTCTCAAATATATAAAATTCGGTCAAAATTATAAAAAAATTTTAATATTATTATGTTTTATAAATACTGTTATTATTTAATTTTATAGTATTATATATTATATATTAATATTTTATTTAATATATAATTTATATTATTATAACTTATATATATTTTAATTATTATTTATATTTATTTATTATTTAATTTATTATTATTTTTAAAATTTTTTATTAAAATTTTACATGATTTGAGTAAATCGGTCACGTGACGATTAAAAAATATGAAGTACTCGGGAAGCCACCTTCGGATTGAACACTTAAACCAATATATATTTATTGTTGATCTTCATTATTCTTCTAGAACAGCGACGTAATACACCCACACCAGCGATCCCGAGTAGCCCGCGAGAGCAAACCGTTGGTTGTCTCGCCGGTATGTTTATGTGGCTGTGGATTAGGGATTCATCATCACGTTTATAAAAAAATAGTTTTTAAAAAACAAACAAAATTAAACATAACAAATATATATATATAATATATATATATACTATATATACACACATACACAATCTTACACACACACATATATATATATATATAAAATACACTACAATACACAACACACACGACACACCTACATAACACACCACATACGTCACTTACCGCATATAAGTATAATTTATTAAAGACATGTTGATGCCTGTTTATATATAAAAAAGCACGCTTAGCACGTGTAGTTTATATTTGGTAGAGCTCTTTTTTCGTTTTTGTCAAAATAAAATAACATATAATCCTTTCAAAGTTTCTTAAAACTTCTGAAAAAATTATCCAGTAAGAAATAGCTACTACCAAACGTAAGGTAATTTTCATATACCCTCTTGTGTGAACAAAGAGAATTATCATTGTCCGAGTAATTTAAGCATCGTACACTTACCTGTTAATTAATTTATATGATAGAATGTATTAAGTAAACACATAGATGGTCGGCTCGTGGATAACGTATCCCCAATCGATTATTGATTAATAGATGATTTCATATCATAACTTTTACTAAATTAATTTTAAATCAGTGAATAATTTAAATCTTATAGATTTCCTCAAATGAGAAAATAAACAACTATAACATATTTTACACAAATATGGATCAATCGAGTTGATTGAATACTTAAAATTTCGATAACATTAAATTCTAGTTTTAATTTCTGTGATTATATCTACTCAAAGACCAGGTCAGGCGTGGCTCTACTTTAACAGCAACCAGCAGCTGATTCCAAATGTTTAAAAAACAAAAGTAAAGTAAGCCTAGCACGAAAATCGCGGTCGTTTTAACGGAAATTCGTAATAATGATGGTGAGACATTCTTATCCGAGATTGCACAAGTGACAAAAACGAAAACGGTCTACCTAACTTTACAAAAAGGCAAAGAAAATACTAACTGAAAACTCGTTCATAAGCTCTTATCTGCGCTACAAACCAGTTCGTTTACGTTATTATTTGTTCTATTGACGTTAGTCTAAATGATGTCAAAGGAGTGATTTACATAATCATCTTTAGCCACTAAAGTGAGAAATATTATTCAGAGCTCACTAAGTAAAAAAAGACACAACATTAGTATTAGGGATATGACTTAGTACTTCTATTATATATTGCAAGCCCAGTATACTTTACTTGGGACTAATTCTTTTCTTATTTTCCACTTCTTCCGCTGTTTTCATGCCATAAAAATTGCGAGGCCCTAAAGAGTCCAAAGCTATATTGATCAAAATTCTTGGTTATTTTTATTACTGAATTTCTTGGAAAATCTTTCTCAAATGTTTTCTTCTAAATATGAAAATACACCTTTTATAGTAAGTACGAACAACGTGTATTAAATTTTTTTCATCTGCACTAAAATTACTTTTATTAAAGTAAATGCTAAATCTACTTTTTTTTGATAACTGCGGTTTAATCCATCTTTCTCGATAACCACTTAGTCGGCCTAAAACTATCGATGATTCTGACAAATACGGATGTTCCTAAACGTTTACTTTACAAAAACTATTGTCATCCACATGATCATTTCTCAATGTAATCTTATCACTATTCAGTTAGATACAATAATACACATGGAACGTAATTGTCTATTAAAAATCTTTTCTCCATACTATTAGTTGACTAAGTGTTTTTTTCATTTTAATTGCTATTGTTTTATTATAACAAACCATTGACATCAGTTGGACATCTCTACTTTAAATTAAAGAAAGCGAGGCATCCCCCATGGAACTTGGGAGGTCACACATTCTAAGCTCTACCACATTAACAAGCAATTTGTTACACAACCCAATTGCAGAAGATTTCTTTACTGAAATATTAAAATGAATTGTTGCCTGTGAAGGAGCTGCAAATCCGTTTTGTATGCCCGCGGGCGATTTAGGCCTAATGTTCCATCGAGCTAGTCATAGTAAGGTATACACTTTACAAAACTAAAAAGATGCCGAGCCTTCATACACATGGCATTCCCTTTCGAAATAATCACTTCTTCAAACGACTCTGACCTTTTCCATTTCTCGAACTCATAAGAGAAATTTGTTTGGGTGCAATACTGATACAGGACTGATATCTCTCGTTATGGATGACCCCTTAAATTTAAGGGGCTAAATTTTACAGGATAAGCCTTTTTCGCAAACGACGGTGTTACTATAATCTTTCATCTTCAAAAAATATATATATCCCTTATTATACCCAAGCTATTTACTTACAAGAGAAAGATGCTCTATGACATCTATAGACGAAGAATCAGTGTTATTAACTTAAAATATATTTTTGGAGTATTTTATTAAATATTAATATATATTTAATACAATATAACTGAAACAACTTAAACCTGTCATGGACACTTAAACATCCATAAGTCGGTAACTGTTTTGGGCACTAATTCCTTTAAGCAGCTGATTGCCTAAAGGAACATAAGATTGGCCAATGTGTATTTTTTCGCGTTCCTAGGTTGCGAATATAAAGCCGGGTAACACCGGGGATTTCAATTCGCCGTGAGGGTTTTACTTTTATTCCACAACAACTTGCGTGAATCAAGGTTCCCAATTTTGTGATGGAGCCCACAGGTCGACTTTCAGGAGATTTTACAAAAAAAACAAAACACTTGTATTAGGTAGTTACCAAAATAACTTGGAGCAACAAGGCCCTATCGAGCGGTGATATGGAGTCTAATGATTTGGACAAAAAATTAGAATCTTTAAAAAGCTGATTTATTATGTACATGATTGAATACCAACCCCAAATATTCATCAATTTCAACACGGTGGCCACTACCACGCGGATCGCGTGCGCGCCGCGCCGCGCCCCCGCGTGCGCCCCGACGGCCGCAATATTTTTTTCTCTGAGTTTTCTTACACCACACTTTCGGGTAAAAACGCTACTGCAATCCGCGCCGTAAATCGAGCAACTCCCCCAGTTACGACACAAGAATATTATTCTCAGAGAAATACAATTCAAGGACCACAATTACCCATAAAAGTGTATCTTCCTAGGTTAAAAACGCGTGGAATTGTTGCTCATTGACACGGTATGTCAACCAGAATTTAGGCAACCGTAGGGTTTTAGGGCGGTTTCGCGATTCGGCTTCAAGTGACTAATCCAAAAAACGAACGATCAGAAGAACTTCACATCCTAATGGTGACGTGAACGGCTCTTCCTGTCACAAGGGTTCTCTCCATTAGGGGCATTTCTTTCTATCATTTCCACAGTATATTATTCGGGCGCGTGTAAGTGACAACAAAATTGCAATAAAAAAAAAGACTTGAGAAAGCACGGTTCTAATCAAAAAGTACATGCATGCAGTAACCAAAGTGGGTTGTAAGAGCAGAAATTTCAAACAATATCGAACAGATAAATCAGTGGGTGGTGCGTATGTAAGCAATAAATAGTGTGTGATCGGTGTGTGTGTGACGTTATAGTAAGTGTGGTGGTTAGTGTATTAGCGTGTGGTGTATATTAGTTGTTCTATTTATAAATAATAATTAAAACAATAGGATAATAGTTGAGAGTTAAGTATAAATTAACACTAAAAAGTTATATAATATAATAAAATAAAATAATAACTAAAATGTATTTATTTATTAATTAAATTTATACGTTTAATTATTATGTATGGTAAGTGAGTGAGTGACGTGATGTGTTGTGTTAGTGTTGTTTAGTAATGTGTGTGTGTGTGTACTGTGCTTTATGTTTATGTGTGTATGTGATGTTATATGTGTATTTCACCAGTATATAATATATAACAGATTTAATATCGCTATACGTTAATATAAACCGAGAGTATAATAATAAAAACATAAAAAAATAAAAATAATAAAATAATAATAAAGATAACAATTGTTATTAAAATAATTATATTTAAATAATAAATTAAAAGTATTTAAAACAAAATAAAATAAAATACAACATAATGTTAATAATATATTTTATATGAAGTGTAAAGTAGTAAAATGTTTAAGTATCGTAATAAAAATACTTTGATGTACATATGTTTAATATTTATAATATTATGAAAAGAATATAATAATTCTTTTGACATCTTTTATTAAGAAAATTTTATATATTTAATATAAATTAGAATGACTCGTTAAGTAATTATATATATTTATATCAATTCGCGAGGGATAAATATTTAAGCGCACTTATAGTGGGCGCCCGCGGCGGATTTATAGGGCGGGAACTAGACGGATAAATTATTAGCGCTCTGTGGGCGCCGCGGCGGGCGGTGTAAACGTCTTTGGATAATTTATATATAGCGGTATATACCTTATTAGCGGGTCGCACGACCGGGGGGCGATAGGTTATGCGGCAAGGCCACACCAGTAAAGGAACCAGCCAGCGCGATCGTGCAGAGGAGTTATTGTCTGTGGTCCTCGTTTTTATCGGCGGGTGGGTAGCATTAGCATGCTGCAGAGAAATTCCGTCTATGGTGGTTACGCTTTATGAAACGGAGGGAAAACTATCCGACCATAATCACAAGTAAGGACTAACCTATTTCTTCTTACCTGCCTCTCCAAAAAAGGAATGCTTACCCCCGGAGTATCCAGCATGTTTCAGTTGGAAAAATATGAATGGTATCTATCCTATAAAAAATATAATACATCAAATAGATTATATGACATTATACTGGCAGGGATATAAAAAACCTTGGTGATATAGACCTGGTAATTCAACGGGAGGAATTTATTATACTTTTCAGCAGCCCCGTCTACAAAAGGCTTATCCTACAATTAGGCTAAATTTAAGGCCTAAACGTAGTTATTCGAACCACAAGGTGATTCACCCGAAGTTTAAAAAGCCGCTCGGACATGTACCTTAATGGGATAAATATCTAGGTTTTGCCCTGGAGGGATTTGCAGGCTATCCGCCCCGGTGATACAAAAATTTGATAATAAAAACTTAATTTTCTTATATAAATGAAAATATAAACACTTTTAAACTATCAATTATCTTCTATATGAATAGATAGACGGCCGTGAGTGTTGATTGTATTTTCTCGTGAAGGATCATTAATGTAATAAAAATAGTAGTTATAATATAAATTAATATTTAATTAAATTATTAAATTTAAATTATTATATATAAAGTAAAAAACATAAAAGAAATATTTAATTTTATATTAATAAAATCTATTGAATTTTATATTATTTTAGTTAATTCATTATTTTGTTGAGAGTTAGATGATTTTATGCATTATTTTATGTGATAAAATGAATTGTTCGGTTCAAATCTCGGGTCATCTTTTAGGAGGAAAGTACCGGGGGTGGAGCCAAAAAAAAAATGTTATTAACTGTTAATTTTATATTATACATACTGTGGAGGTGTCATTTATAGCGCGGGAGAGCCAAAAGATAATTCTTTATATTCGGTCCCATTCAATAATTTAGATTCTTATTTTCTACTTATATTACAAGTAATATGGCTTAAAGATTATAGATGTTAAATTTAAAGACAGTAAGTCTAATTAAGATAAAAATAACGTGGCATTTATATATTAAATGTTACTATTGGTTAGTAGAATATAGGTGGATTAAGCTAAATGGTGCTAGTTACATCTATATTATAATACTGATATTATAATATTTCGTTGCATGATCTCTCATATAAGGTTGTAAAAGGACTTTTAATTGGTTCATTTGGGTCATATGGCCTCAAGGGTTCGGTTCCCATGCATCACCTTAAAATAATTATTATAACGTTATAATAATAGTATAAATAATAATAATATTAGTTTATATATTAATCGTATTACAGAGTATTATTATTTCGTTAATATATTATTTTAAGTAAAATATCGTAGTAAATCTTATTTTAAAAAACATTATTATTGTTTTTATATATAAATAATTATTATAAACATAAAAAGTATAATTTAAACAGTTATAATAATTTAAAATTATATCTTTGTTTAAAGATAATGGTTGATTTATTATAGGTCAAGCCATTATAAGAAACCTTTATGAAATAATTTATTTTTTGGACAGATTTAGCAATATTGGATAGGATTAAATTGGGTTGAAATGAGTAATATATAATGTAAACGTGCTTAGAAAGTTAACCTACTGTGGCAAGGCACGTTAAGTTGATAATGAGGGAGGTAGTTTAGGTTGGCAAATAACTAGCTTCATTTTTCGTTCTTTATCTAGAAATGGGAATTCCAAATGTTATATGTATAAGTGTTCGAGAGTAGAGTGGGTGTGTGTGGTGGAGAAGAGTGTGCAGGTGGTGTTAGTGAGTAGTGATAGTGATAAATGGGATTGATGAAAGTGAGAGTTGGGTGGGTGTGGGAATTGTGGTTGATAATAGTTTAATGTGTGAATGTAATGGATTGGATGTGTGGAGGGCTGCTGTGTGTGGTGTGTGTGGGAGTTTTTAGTGTGTGTATGTTTTCCTGAGTGTGTGTTTTCTACTCTGGGGGTTTATTTAAATTTGTAAAAATTAAATATTGCTCCGAAAAGGAAGGTCAATAGAAAAAGAAGAAATTAGTGAAGAGGGCTAGCGTAGAAGGGAAGGTTGAATAGAAAATAGATGTATTAAGATATTAAATAGGATAATAGAGGAAACAGATGAGAATCAGGAGAAGGGAGATGCATGGTTTTTTATTATAATAATAAGAACTGATAAATTTTGAGAATGAGACAAAATATACTATAAATTTACATAGTAAAAATAAATGAAAAAGTTTTGAAGAGAATTGTGTTAGAGAATGTTTTTGCAGGTGGTGTGCTATTCCAGTGGGTTGGAAAACCTTGAATAATGATAAAAATAATAGATAATATTAGCAGAGATAAAAAGTGATCTACACATTAGGCGGAGAATAATAGCACAACACAGATCAGAAGTTCATACAGCCAAGTTATAACGCTAGATAAGTCTTCACATAATTTACTTCATAATTATCAGGAGGATTTCACACAGCGCATTTAAAATGTCATCAAATGAAGAAGGCTTTACACCAATTCTTCAACCTTATTACAATGGTGGCATAGCTCAAATTTTGCTATGTATATACTATAATATAGTAATATAATTATAATAAAAAATTATAATAGCAGGTATAATAAACAGTTAATATAATAATTATAAAAGTTAATACTATTATAGAGCAGGTAAAGCGAAATGATAATAAGACGAGTATGATAAACTAAGCATAGTAATATAATAATAAGTAGTATCCAACAATCATTAAAAGTATATAGCAATAATATATACTAAATTTATATATATATATATAATAAATATAAAGTGGCTAACGTTACATCTTGGTCAGGATACGCGATGTTATACGTGTGTTAACTCTCTATCCTTTTAATACTATTTGATGTCTATTTACTTGGATTGGGGACTATCTGTCCTATTAAATAACTGAGGAAGTGGAATATATTTGTATTACGAGTCTCATGGGATCATTGTCATAAAGAACACAATTTTACTGTTTATAAAACACAGTAAGCGAAGGATAGTGAAGTGTTAAATATTATAAGCGTAGTATAACAGCGGTAAAAGTAATTCAGATTTAATCAATTGGAGCGAAACTTAAATGCACTGCTGGGGCCTAGTTACATAAAAATATTACTATTTAAGTAGAACTTATCCTAATACCATGAAGCACAGTACCAGCTGCATATCTCGCAGTTGTTGTGAGGTAACACCTCCACTACTTATTGATTGGGCTCTTCTAGATAAATATTGATTTACCTTGGCAAAATGGATGATAGCCAAGATGATATAGTTGTGAGTTAAGAGCGAGCTTTTATTATTCGCCTAGGTTCTTCTTAGACACAGTATTAACCTAACGCGCATGCTAGGGAGAGCTAGTTGTTATTAAACACAAACGCACCTACCTACATAATTAGAGGGTGCCCAGTTTCGGCCTCTTATTCTAGGTGTTTATTCACTCGCCGAATATAACTAAGACCCATTCTCCATCCCATATAGCGAAGATGCCCTTCTGTAACGCTCGATTTTTCAACATGCTATTATTTAGGTTGTACCTCACAGATTTTTAGAGTGAGGAAAGGATAGTGTCTGTGTAGTAAAAGAGGCAACTATGTCAAAAAACACTATAATATCTGAGTTACACACTCGTAACAACAATTAGAGTATAAAAGAGACAAGTAAAAAAAAGAAAATCTATGTGTGAATATAAAGTCAAAATTGGAGTATTTTTCAACTTCCCTTTGTTGTTAGTTGGCAATTTTTAGAGATGTTTTTATTATATTATTTACTAAAATATACCTTCTAAATTAATAAAAAGCATTGTTTATTAATGGGTTTGGGTAAACCTATTTACTGCTTTATACACCTTCATCTATATCATTGCAAGGTTAATGCTACTAATAGAATTAGTATGTTGATATCTAATCATCAAATTTTATGTAAGACATGCGGATTGTATAGCAAATATCTCAATATGCTTATATCTGTATAAAACTTATCTTCTGGACTTTTCGATTTCATTCTTTTAATAATTAGCAAATTTTTAAAAAATATTTTATAATTTAATATAGATTTTAATTTAACAAACAATATAAATGCATTGTGACTAACAATAAAATGTAATAAATATTAATATATTAGTGTTAAATAATTTAAGGTCTACGTAAGATGAGATATTATATACAGTTTTAGGTTTTGCTAGAGAAACATGTTTTTGTTAATAAATAATTGTTAAGGGTCATTAGCACGATAGATTTCGAAATTAACAAAATATAAGAATTACTTTAATTCATGTCAGCTTGGATTTATATTAAACATGGAGCAGTAAAGAGGAGGCAGTGTCGGTGTGTGAGGATACGTGATACTCTGGGAGAACCCACTTGAATATCCACATATAGTATGGTAAAACGTTGGCCATAATTACTGTTTATTGCCGGCTCGAAAGAGTGGGTCGCTAAAACGGCGGTCGCGCGATGGAGAGGTAAATAACCTAAGAGAACATCACTGACTTTGTGGGATATCGGCATAAAAGGAAGTAATAGTAGCCGCATGCGAAGCCAGATAAAAAAAAAATCGGAAACAAAAGATAAATTTTTTTTGGTTGTCATTCGCGTGGATATGATGTGTATACACCTAGCGAATTCCTCTGGATTATATACCTAAATGAAGGAGAAAAGAACAAAGTTCAATATTAGCGTGGTTGCTAATCTATAGTTGGCTGATATGCTAAGGAGGTTAGCTAGAACTAGAGAAAGCTCCAGCAAAAACAAGAGAATGTTAGAAAATTTGCTGAGACGCATCGTTCCCAGGGGAGTGAGGTATACGAGGTACGGGGGTCGGGCTAAGCCAAACTTAATACATATACAACCGGAATCGCAAGTGTCTAATGGGTAAAGACGTGTTAAGTGTCTACTAAAGGTGCTCTAGGGAGAGTGCTAGTTAAATAAGATAGGCATATTGTAAAACCTGGGGGGAAGCCTGTGGCTCCTCGGGTGGACTAAAAAAGTGGTCTTATCGACGGATGGAGTGCAATGGAGTACCGGTCGTTTCAGAGCAACGAGTGCCCTGGCAAGTGTATGTGTGTATAACTTCACGTGGATAGCTTAGTAGTGTCATGATGGGAAAGTATAATAGGCTTTATACAAAAAGCTGTAAGATGATAAAGTGTAAGACTCAAACTATCTGTCCTGGTGGGAGGAAAGATTAAAGTCTAGTGGTAGAGTTTGAGTGTGTATTATGTTTAAAATTCTAGTCGCTTGAGGGGAGTAATAACATGCATAAAGGGAGCCAATATGTATGTTGTGCAGTTTTGACGATCAAGTAAATTCTGTGTGAGTGATAATCATTCACTCGTTCATATGGTGTGATGGAGTAGATCAAACTCTAGAGTGTGGCCCTATCAATCGGAGAGAGTGTGGGAGATAGAATTAGAGGGATAAAGATACACGCTGCAGTGTACAGTAAATCGAGGCGATAGTACAAGTTGCTAGTATTGAATTAAACTCCTTGGTGGCTCGAAGTAGGGAGATGAGGCTCTACAAAAACATGAAGATTCCAAATGCTGGCCTATATATATGTGGGAGAATAGTCCCTCTGTTGAGTAGTAAATCTATAATGTGTTGTTTGTGAGAGGGTGGCTATAAGAATCAATATGTGTAAGTTGTAGAGTTGCACAGCTGTTTGTCATCTGTGGTGAGGGAGGGTGGAATTTATTATTCCCTTGATATTTGATTCGATAGTGGGCTTGCGAGAGCAAATAAAATTAGTCATCAAGCACCCTCCCCTCTCGTATGCAAATTGTGATGCACAGAGTAAATCGAGTGCTGTTGAGTGCGTGTATATTATTATATTTTATTTTTAGTGATGTAGTAAGTAATCTGGTTGAGTAAGTGAAATAAATGAGGTAACACTCTCGTTGTGCCAAAAGAGGGTAAACAGGGCTCTCGGTCCAATATAATCCCTTGTGATGTGAGAGATGTAAAGTAGACTATAATGTTTTTGCTAGTGTCCGATCAATGTTTATAGGCTAGAGATCTTGTTTTTGAGATTTGTAGTATATAGTGTCTTATAAGGTGGAGATAAGTGCGGGTGTGAATGATTATTCTTTTTATCTTTAGAAGGATAGAAACATATGTTAGCGGATTGACGCTGGAATCAAAAACAAGTATTTTCATGTGGGAAAAAATCAGAAGGTGAGCGTCTCTTCATACGTTGTGAAAGTATACATGATACAATTTGTTCTCTTCTTTAGCTATCAAAATAAACAAAGTCAGGTGTTAATGATTGTAAAGGGAATCTTCATGTAAATAGTATCAAATGTTAACCCAAAAAGCATTAGGTAGCTAAAATGCTTCATTATGGTGATATAGAGTGTATATACATTAATGTCATATGTTGGAGGACTGTCAATAAGGAGTGAAGAATTTTTTTTCTCTGCTAATTCGGAAAGAATTTTATGTAAGGATTATGAATGCCTAAATCATATACAAGTTAATTACGATATTGTTTTGATAATATAAAGATTATTACTAATCTGGTATCTGGGTAATTATATAAATTGTATTCTCATAATAATGATTAATTTTATAATGGACCTAAAGGTTTAAAATTTTATGTCCTTCTCATGAAGTTTTATAAGTTAATTTGTCCAGGTTGCAACCTGTCTTCTATTAGCTGCATAGAGATGTAAGCGCAGTAGCGATGTGTCAAAGATGTTTCTAGTGTGCTTATTTGACTTGTTAAGGGTGTCATTTAAAATTAAATAAATTAATTTAAAGGTATCTGGTTCCTGGGGGCAACCGTTAAAAAAAATAGAGGCTATGCTATATCGGGTAACTCAAGGCCTACAATTTTTCTGCGTAATCTGGTGTACACTTAAATAATAATATAGTAAATTATAAGTAAAATTTATATATAATAGTGTTGATGATTAATTAAGTTATAAATATTTTATTCTATGATATTAAAGTATTAAAATTATATATTATATACTGTGTGTGTATAATATAATTATATATGTTGATGTATAGTGTTATAAGTGTTAGTATATAGGATGACTTAATTATAATAATATATATATATATATATAAATTATAATGTATATTTACTAAAACTATTGGTATACCGGCTTCACTCTGGAACATAATATTCGGTATATAAAGCCTTTAGCCGCTGTCCGATAGAACTGTCAAATAACTGAATGCATCAAGGCCAGGGTATGACGCAGATCAGAGGAGGAGCTGTCATTCTTTATGAAAGTCACTTGCAGTTAATTTGTATGTGGCCCAACTGGCCTGACCACATGTCCATCCTACTGCATATCATACCCCTTTTATCTATATACAGTAAAATGCACTCCCATTGTCTCACCTGACATATATATTTCATGCACAAATATATATAAGTAATTAATATATATATTATAATATCATATAAATATATATATATATATATATAAATATATTATATAATATATATATATTATTAATATAATTATTATAGATATTAAATATACTACATATATAATAAGGTTATTATGTGATATATGTACAATAGTAGTATATTGATTATTGTCCATACTATTGCATGCGTGCTTAAGGGATTGACTATAAACTAGGTCAGCTTGGTGTTCAGCCTATATCTGTTAAATTTAAGTCTGGCGGCATATCCTAGCTTGATCACGGCTTTCAGGAGTCCTGTCAGCTTTCCATTGTGTAAAGTATGCAAATTATCATTCAATGCGCATTTATAAATATATAAATATAAAAAGAGATATTGCTCGCATTATATATATATACGTGGAGTAGTTTTATATAATATAAAGTACAAAAATATATATATTTTAATTTTATATTTAATATTATTTTAAATACTTAGTATATATATTTAGTATATAATATATAGTCTATTATATAGATCTATAGTATATATATATTATCTATAGATATAAGTAAGTGGAGGGAAAGAACCATGCAAGATGTTTCCGAAAGGATTCATCCCTAAACCTGGACGAACTTTCACGATTGCCTCGCCCCCCACCTGTTTTCTCACATATGTGTTAAATTCGATGTGTTTGCTGAGCAAAAGAGCTGTTTTTTGTTGATTTCCATATACCAATAACCCATCGAACGACAACAACGCGATTCCTGTAATCGCAACTAAGCCTGATATCTTCGCTGGCGTAAAACTCTTCATTTTTTAACACTAACGCTTCGTATATTCTCTTATATTTATTTCTTTTATGCCGCGGCATACTGTCCGGCTGGCCTTTTGCTCCTCACAGCTTTTTCTTCATCCTTAAACACAAAAACCCACTTATGGGTATAATATTTGATACAATGTACCTGGAATCTCATCAAATTTATTTAATATAATTACTCTATTATTCAAAATTTCATATTTATGCGAAAAAATAGTAATGACTGCAATCTGCCATCCGTTGGCACATAGATTGTGAGACATAGTGGAAATGACACTAACCAACTGCTTACACCTTTCACTACTCTCCTCTTTCACAACAACACAATTGGATCTCCCGTGTTTGCACTCTACCTACAGACAATTTAGTTCTTTTTGTAAGCAAGTTCTAAACTATAATCCGCAATGTGATTGTTGGAAATTATTATTACTATTTAAAGGCACCTTGTAGAGTCAGTAAATTCTATTAATATGTAGTTAATATCATAGTATCAACTATGGTTTCTTATAATGAGTTAACAGCTGAGTGTCGACTAGTGGATTCTTAAGAACTATCTAACCAATGCGATCTGTAATTAGTTAAGACCTGTAAAGAAGCGAAAATGTCCCTTATAAGAGTGATACACTTTTTGAAGTTTTACCTTGAGATAGTGCGAACCCCTTTAGCAAGGAGTTATTACTAAGAACTCTTAAGGAATTATCTCCGATAGCAAAGAAAGACTGGTCATCCCGATGTCGCATAAAAAAGTTCAATAATCAAAATATCGAAAAATGTCTAAATAAAATACAAAAAAAAAAGAGGTTTCTAATTAACATTTGCTATAAAATTAATAAAAGTATATTTACATCTTTTTCATTGATCTAAGATTAACTAAATTATCATGTATATATATAAATACAAATATTTTCAGAATGACGTAATTAAGCATATGACTATATTATCAATTTGGATATTAGATAAAAGAAATTATAATCGATTAAAACATCAAATACAAAAAGAAACTAGAATGTAAATAACAAAGTTTTCGGTAAAAATGATAATTTGGATCTACTTTTCGAGTAATCTGGCGGAAGGATAAGAAAGATTTAATAATCTTTAATATAACATAATAAACTAATATTAATAATAATGTCAATGAAATAAAAGAATAAATAATAATATTAGGAAAAATTTGAATAGGAAATATTGAAAATTTCTGCAAATAAAATAAATACTAAAATAAGAGTTGGAAGCAAAGCGGCTCTTTTCGTAAATTAAATATTTTCCCAAAATAGGATAAATATTATAAAAAAACGAATAAAAGAACTCAAATAAATAATATAATCGCATTGACAAATATTAAATATAAAAATAATATTATTATAAAAGACTTTGTAATTTATATATATATATATATATATATATATATATATATATATATATATATATATATATATTTATATCATATTTATATATATACTATATCCTATATATTATATTATCTATCTATATATATATATATATATAAAATATATATCTTATATATATATTAGTATATATAGTAGAATTTAAAAAATTAATTTTTAAACTTTACTACAAATAAATTATCTTTAAATGGTATTGACTAGGTCACTTGATAATAATTATATCCTTTATTAAAATTATTAAATAAAATATTTTTTAACTAGATAATGTAAAAATTCTTTCCTTTTTGGTTACAAATTTGCTACCATATATTTTGAATTTAAATTTTTTTTATATAGTATGCAATAAATTATGAAACCAATTTGTAAAATTAGATTGAAGTTAGTCAGTGAATGCATCACAGTTTCCCTTTAATTTCCCATTAATATTAACTATCTGGCTGTCTTAAATATCTTTATATCCTTACAAGTTTTTGAGTTCTTTTTGAGTTCTTTTTGAGTCTATTTCAAACCTTTGACCAAACAAGACCAAAAGTAGAGAAAATTCTTTCAGTTGATCTAGAACTGGCTGGGCATGAATCTAAGGATGCCAAAAACTGCCAAAACCCATCTGATAAATTTTTAATCAGTACATTTTTTTCAAATTAATATACATAATATTCCACCATTTATCTGGGCTTAACTTTGACAGAATTGACTCTTTGGACATATGGACTGGGAATACAGTTTTATCTTTTAACCTGCAAGTCTAATAATATTAATCTATCAAGGTATTCTGGATATTTTTTGGAATAAATTAATTTAGTGATTTCAGTCAACTGACCTAAAGGCTACAATTACTGATTAATTTTAAAATAACTTTAGTTCTAGTGACTGCATAAAAATCGTCAATTACAGAATTACAGTTCACAGTTCAATCGAGGGTTGTGAATGATTGCAAGTTTGAGTTTTAAATACTGTTGTTCCCTGTTAGCCAGCTATTCAGTCCTATCATGCTTAGGCTATGAAATCAATCACCTGGTTTCAGGGTTACAAAAAATCCTGTGATTTTTTTTTAAATTGCCCAACCCACCCGTATTTTATTAATATACCCAGTTTTCCTTAAAATGACTTGGCAAAATGGGTAAAAAAAACCATCAATATATATATATATATATAATATAATATATATATATATATATATATTAGTATATATATATACTATATATTATATATATATTATATATATATATATATATATATATATATACTATACTATTGTAAAAGCCACGTAATGTAAATGTATTTAACAAATTTCAAAGTATTACATGCTTGATAGGTCTGAGATGTACCATACTTCTCAATTGTATAGATAACCCTATATATCAAAGAAATATATTCATTATGTAACTTAATGTTTAAAATTGTCTACTGTTTAGTGATGTAAGTTGTCTAAGAATATTATACCTAAAGCTTACTTTTGACTGATATATGTAAGTATCTATTCGATTCGGTAATAGCTAATATGTATTCTTGTTTACCTCTTACTTCTGTATCTTACTGAGTTAAATAAAGTAAAAAGAATACCTCGTTTACCATATTTTTAGATGCTTGTTATATAATTCATATAATATTTTGATCTGTAAAATAAATTTTACGTTTAGTCATCATTTATTATTATCTGTCACTATGTAATGTTATGGAATTATGCTATTTAAATTCCTGCTATATTAACTGTCTCCCTCAACGAATAATGTCCTCTTATAACATAAGGATCCTTTACATAGTATTTATATCTAATTTCATTCCAGTCTCAGAGTGATCTGAATTCATTCGCAAATGATATACAGAAATTTGATTTCCAACCCTCAAAGCGTATTCACCTATCATTATCTACAGTTCACCTTATATAATATTACATATTTAATCGTGTAAACTGCTATATAAGTGGTAGCGATGCTGCCCACGAGGAGGGTTCGGTTGATAATGTTATGGTTGGCCTTGACGAATAGGGGTCAATATATGGAATTCATGGTGAGGCTTATTGGCGAATTTCTCTGACTTTATGGACCGTAGTTAGATTGGTATAGATGAGCTATAAATATTCCTGTTTCGAGTGTGTCTCCGAGTGTATATGTCTGATCTCGCAAAGGTTATCGGTGGAAGTTCAGATATAAGAAGAATCATAGCTAAAACTGTCTTTCGAGCTTTATTGTTCAGTGTCTGTTTAGCTTCGTTGAGGGTACATGTATATAGATGGTTGTGTGGTCATGGTGTGTGTATAGATACCCTGGACGTTCCGTATATTTATGCATGGAGTTGCGTGGACAATCTGCCATTGGAGCATTGAGTGTACTTAGAGATATATATTTGTTGATGAGTGAATTGATTAATTTGTTTTAACTCCGCGCATTTAATTTAGTTGGGATTGAAATGTTATATAGGTGGTAATATTGATAATATATACCATGTTATGTGGAATGATGGAGAGTTATGAGTCTAATCATCTCATTGTCTGGAGATATGCTTGAGATGGCCGGGTAGAGAGATATTTGGGGTGAGCGCGGTAATTTCATCATGCATGAGTTTTGCCCTGTAGATTACTGATATGAACCTGTGGTGTTTATCCATCATGCGACCCTCGACCGTATATATCGTATAGTAGGTTTAAGTCAGTAATGGTGACTCCATCTTTGGGTCTCATATGAGGGAGAGGGGATGGTCGGTCAGATTGTGAGTGCGTTGTGGCCTATACACTTGAATTTTGGGCTTCTTTAGCTTCAGCTATGAGTTGGCTATCGCTTGTACTTAAGGTCTTTTTTATCACGTTGTATCCCCAGGGAACATTAGCTTTTATTGCTCCTGAGCGTTTGACGCGATAGTCTCTTTCGCGGCTCTGTGATTAAATAATTCCACGTGTTGGAGAGAAGTTCGTGTTGAAAGACGCGTTGAGCGTGTCACGGCCATACTTTTGACCCCCATTCCGAGAAGTGTACGATTAGTGTGTGGGTTGCTCATTATCACTATTTATACAGTTATATCTGTATATAGTTAACGCTTACTGCTAGGCGGGATGGACACAGGCTAATGACTTATGAAGTCTCTAGCGCAGATTTTGTCATAATGTGCCATTGTGTTAGCTGCTTCTACTAGTGTCTATGTTTGGCATGTGGAATCCTTCCTCTAGATCCTAAACTGTTCGAGACACACTGCATACCTCTTCGCTATTGCCTGCATTCTGAGAGGATGTGTTTTATTTGTTGTGACCGTGTGTCATTTTTATGTGTGTTCTTGTCCGTTCCGAGTTCTCTTGAGTGCTGCTGAGTGTTGAGGCAGTCTTTAGATCAGTTCGGAGTTTGGCTGGTATAACTCTGATTATGTTTTTGCCCTTATGGATACCATCCTTCGCCTCGGTTCTCGCTTATGCATATACTAGTGCTCTTGACCGAGTGTGCTTGTGATAGTCAATATGGTTTGCGTATAATGTTGAGCGTCGTGAGAGGTACGTCGTATCCTTTCTGTAGGATTTATACGGGTTCAATACTGACCCTTACTGAGTCATATGCGTTTGACAAGAGCGGTACAGAGAATGTATCCGGTACGAGGCGATACGCGTGTGTTTTGGTTATTGCTTCACTTTATGCATGGTTTAAGTTGTTGAGGCACACTACGTTCCGCTTATAATCGGTGTTATGAGGTACGAGTTGATTATTCTCCTCGGGCGTACGTACTCGATGGTGTTACTGCATTTCTGTCGCGTGTTCGAGCATTGAGTGTGTTTCCGTGGTAGTTCTATGCCAGTGAGGGCGTATGTTCGAGAGCCTGTAGTTAATGTTGAGAAACTTTGTTATCACGGCAGTGACATATATTGCATTGGATGCTTTGTATAACATATATGTATACTGGACATCTTACTATAGTGTTTATTGTTGTTCTATCATTCCGAAGTACTCGCAACACTCGACACCGAATTAGTCGAGCGTCGTGAAGGTCAGCTTCCGATCACATTAGCATCAAATATAGTGTACCTTAGCCCATTGGGCTTACGCTGGTTTGAGCACTGATGTTGTACGTGATGGTTGTTGGAGCGTCCATGATTATGGGTGTTATATTTGTAGTGTCAGTGTGATTTATCTTTCTTTATTGGAGTGTCAACACGGTTGACCTTAGCGCCATGCTAGTGCCCATGTCTTACCGAGTGAGGCTAGTTATAGTGCTAAGTTATAAGTAAGGGAGTGCTCTATATGTGTGACGCCTTGAGATGCGACTTAGAGCCTCTAGATATCACCAGATGGGTCAGCGTATGGGTGCACGTGTTGGAGTAGGTTTGTATTTAATGTGAGGTTTACTTGCGCTCTTCAGGTATGTAAAACGTATATATTTGTATGAGTTGAGCTTTTATATCCCACAAATATATATATATATGGAGATCTCTTATGTCCTTTATATTATTTTTTATTCGAGTATTTTTTCTCGTCTAATGCCTTGGGTGTCGGTATAAACCTTATTTTGAGTGTATTCGAAAATCTACAGATCCAACACTTGCCTTAATTATCTAGTGACCTCACTATTTATTGTATCGATCAAATATGTTTGTTATACGAATTTTATTAACTCGGCACCGCACTCAGCACCGCATGGGCTCCAGCACCGGTGCCGGAGCCAACTCCTTGAACTCGCAAACAATCTTTCTACGCAACTACCTTTTTCGCAAATCTCGTAACGGCGCGTGCCGGTGTCGGACTCTAACTAGTCAGCGCTGTCGGCTTCTGCTACACTCGACTGTACATTTTAATGTGCCTTGAAAGGGCGCGCCGTGTAGGCGTCCCCTCTTGGGGGGGACTCACGCTGGCGTCAATCTTCTGTTACGAGGAGGCTGGGTACTATTGTAGGGTCTACCCGGTTTTTGATTACCTTTTCCGGTGCGACTATCCGAGTCCTTCTTTTGCTGTCCTTAAATTGTTTAGCTACGGCTTATCTGATAGAGCTTCGGCCGCGCGTGGAGCACGCGCGTCCTCGCCAGCACGTGCCGTTTTGCGCGGAACGGCGGATGCGCAAGACGCGCCACTTGCGCGGTATACGCAAACCTGTCGGCAGTTGACGTATAGATAAACCGATCGCGCTGTACCTCTAGGCCATGCGCTGCTTGCCGACTTCATATATTATCGATTTAATCCTTCGGAAATGCGAATCTTCGTACGTATAATAAAATAATAATACATTGGGTGTAATGTGCACGCGCGCGCGCGCGCGCAAACACACACATATTCTCTCATGCGCATCGAACATCTGGGTCGATGATTACCCGTTAGGAGCCTAAACTCAAATCTCGGGTTTGGAAGAGCCAAAAGTGGTATAAACGCGGGCAGTAAAGCGGCTACGCTCTCGGGGTGACCCCCCCTACTACTATCATTCACTAATTAAAAATACAGACTTGAAAATTAAGCACGGATTCGAGATTATCCATATACACATTAATATTCCAACGTTTCAGACGCTATATCTCTATTCCTTCATATCGAAAATGGTGGCATCGACCAAATGCTGCATCACTACTAATCATATATATATATATATATATATATATATAATATATATATAATATAATAATATATAATATCTATTTTATATTTATATTATATATATATAGTTATATTATATATATTATTATATATATATATTATATATATTATATATATACTTATATATATCAATATATATAATTTATCTTTAATAATATATATAACTATTATATTATAGTTTATTTTTAGAATGTAGACGAGAGAGAGAGGAGAGAGTATTGCAAAGATGAGAGAGCATATGCGACGAGAGATGCGGAGCCAAGAGGTGGGGAATGCGAGCTAGCTGAGAGGAGAGAGAGAGAGAGTTACCGAGTGATGAAATGTGATGTATTTCTGAGATGCACGCTTCGACGAGATCAGCGTAAGTAGGGTTTAGTATGATCGGGTTAGCAAGAGAGGGGTTAGATAGATGAGATCGGACGCAGAGCCATCGGATGAGCAGTGTTCTGGAGCGCTTTTTAGAAGCGTCATGGTACGGTTGCGGAATGTTTTATTTCCAGGTTTAGCAGTGCGCGGCTATCGATGTTTACGTTATATATGTATATTAAGTTTTATTTTTTTTTTTATGAAGTATATATGCGTAAGTCATAAGAAGAGAGAGATGAGAGAGAGATGAATGAGTAAGAGATATGAGTAGAGAGATGAGAGAAGTAGATGTAAGAGAAGTATAGATGAGAACAATAAGTCATTATAACTTTACACCATTCTGCTAGTCACTTGAACTTATTATAAATAATACATCATTCGACAAAGCTTGAGTTTCTAATCAGAAATTATAACCGATCGTTACATCTTCAAATCCCTACTCTTAGCATTCTATAACCGGTTGCGAGTGAGCCAGGAAGATGAGGAAGGGAGGGACGCCGGGGAGCGCGGAGAGGAGAGGGAGGGAGATGCGAGACCAGTCGGTACGCAGGAGAGAATGGCACAAATTCCTTTCTCCTTCACGGAAAAATTACAAGCAACATGCGGACTGGTCTGTTCCTCTAGCGGTGCTCTGTTCGTTCTTTGCTGGGGACATTTTTCGGCTCTTATAATTTCTATTTTGATATTGGTGTCAACCTTTTGAGCATCTTTTGTGTATATTCGCATCTTTTTATTTTGTATTTCTTTCTCATCTTGAATTTTTATTATTGCCGTATTTTTTTTCTACATTTTTTCTGATCTCTTTCTTTCTGGATACGTAATCGAGCGGTGTGCGAGCGACCAGAGTCACCTACGTACTGCGCGTCGTGCCTTACTTATTGTTCCTATTCTCTATCGTTTCTATTCATCTACTTACTTTTTTTTGCTTATACAATGTGCGATATAAGGCGTTTTTCTATTTTTATTTTTCATATTAATTTTAGCATTTAAAGTGACGTCACATTCTTTATCCTTTTTATCTTTATTTTTCGAGAGATTGACATAGTTCTGTGGTTCCTAGATCCTCGTGCACGTTACACTAACCGTTTCTAATTTCTATGGTTACATTTTGTTAAAGGATACTTTATCCTCAGATCAATGTGCTTATAGCGCTGAATCGTTCACAGTTTCTGAAGACGGACGAGAGAAGATCTAGTGAGTCAGAGGGAGGAGGGGGAGTGCATGTGTGCAGAGGGCGGTGGGAGAGAACGAGAGAGGAGGAGAGAGAAGAGAGAAGAAGAGAAGAGTAATATGTTATATATTATTATTTAATACTATTAATATAAATAAATAATAGATAAATAATTAGTCTCTCCAAGGTCATTAGAATTATAATAAAATTGCGTGTCTCATATTTTTATTAAACTTTTATAATTTTAATTATTTTTTAGATATTTACTAATGAATTTTAAAAAAAAAATAGCTATAAAAAAATAACCATATCTATTATACCTTGTTTGCTCATTTGTAATTATTGTGCTTGGTACCTTAGGCAGAAGTCTCCAACATCTATACATACACACTTGCCCTTGCGCTTCGTATCTTAAATGAAAATCATACTACTACACCTATCCACGTTCGCGATTAACTAATCTATCCAAAATCTACCAACTTACTATGCTGCCTACTGACAGAGAAGTCTTTCTACTCACTTTTCCCGTCAACGTCCTTACTATTCACTATACCTACAATTCCTACTCTAGAACCTTATCCAATCCTACACTATCCTGACTACACTCTTAACTTTAGCGTAACCTCAACCTAGCCTATATTCCTAAACACCTGACTTCACGTCCACCGTGTTTTTGAGCTTCATAAGTAACCAGCTCGTATAGCTCTTTTGTCTGGCTTCTACATCGAAGGTCATGTAAAGGCTCCTGAAACTGTATGGATCCACTCCTTTGAATTAATTTCATATCTACTTAGGTATACTAATCTCTCATTCTTTTCAGCCGCCCTTATTTATACACTTCATACATCTATCTTTTTAAAATTTCTTATTATAACACCACCCCAAACACACATTCATATCGATCAATATTATAAACACCATTACTTCATACTCTAGACACAACATTTACAGATCATATCCACCTTATATTAGCAATCATGGATTTAAACATAGAAATTACATTTATACTAATATCATAGTCGGTCTACCATAAACATACATCTAATACCCAATACCATTACTTATACACCACCATTACCCTAGAATATTATACCACCGTTCCATGAGGCATATAAGGACACTTAACCACATTACCCATTTTCAACCATTAATAAGCGCCATTTTATAAGTCGAGCGTCCACTCAAACCACTATATATATCGTAGTTAAACATATCCACCCTTGGATCTGGTGTATGGCCTCCCTCCTCTCTCTCGTAATACTCACAGGAGTTAGGGTCATATATATTATGAGCCTGGACCCACGGTCTATAGTTTGTTAGGCACTTATAAAACATTTTTATTAAAAACATTTCGTCGAGAATAACACTTAAAATCATGTGAACTTCATGAATTACATGAGAAACATCTTAGTTATATTTAACTTTAATATAACTTTTATAAAATATTATAAATTTTCCTTAATAAAGAATTGGCATAGTGAATGGAGTAAGAAGTAATAATTAAACCAGAGGTGCCTGAGTCTATAGTATAAATAACTATTTTGATTATTGTGGTACTACAATGTATAGTTTACGAAAATTTTATTGGAAAACTCAATCATACTTTACACATACATCCTGTAAAGCCAGCCTTTAATCAGTAAATCTATAATACGAGGGTGTTTGTCTAACTCACTAGGGTGGAGATATATATGTGCTATTTATTTGTTTTTAAACTGTATTTTGTCTTGTGAGTAGTCTTGTTACCCTCATGTTATTATACTTAGTCGTTAATTGCGTTGCAATGTTTTACTGCTTAACTTATGATGTTTTGAACTGATTTAATCCTGCACTGTGAGTTTTGATATGCCGTTATCTTCCGTTAAAGCAGTAATCAAGGTAAATTCAATAGAGGGCGTTACCTTGGTATATCTTCAATCACCTTATTAAAGGAATTCAAGCGGGGTCGAGTATTTGTGTATTGGTTATTACTGAGGTGAGCTTTACTGAGTTTATTTAACCTTTTGCTTATTACTGGCTTTTATTAAACCTACTTTCTTGGTCTTCTGCTTTTGATATTCTTATTTCTGCAGTTTTTATTCTGACTTACTACATATGTTTATGTGTTACTATGGTGAGTTTATCATAATTATCATATTACTATTTAGTTTATTAATTTAATTTTTATTGTTATTATTATACATTATATTAGTTTATTATTATTTATGTGTTTTAATAATAAAATTAGTTTTAAATTTAATTATTATATTGTTTTGTATATATTATATATTTGTGAGTTTAGTTTAAGTTATTTTATATTTTAATAATTGGTATTAAGTATTATAATATTTAATTTTATTATAATTATAATTATTAGCTGAAAATAATTTATAAAACAACTTCACATGCTCACTTAAAGTTGTAGTATTAGTATTTATTAATTTAGAAAACAACTCACATTCTCACTATATATTAGAATTATCACTATTACCTTAGGCTCAACACACTTCTAACCTATATGTACATCTTCATTAAATATACCTCATACATAATTATCTTATATCATTGCTTATTATTCTTAATATACTTAATTATATACTCTATATCATATCTATCAAATACTCATTTAATAGTATATTACTATCATTAATATACCACTAACACATAAGACAAACCTATTAACATAATTACATATTATTATTATCAATACTTATTACACTGCTGTAAGGTATAAGTTAACTACACGGGAATACTACACGTAACTTTAAAACTATAAATTCTATTCACTACTTTCCAAACCACCAACTAGCGGCATCACAACACTACTAGATCACCACCATTCACTATTACACATGTCACTACACTACTCTGACTTTATTCCGATTTGTATGCATGTTAGCTCGCGGTATGGCGCCCCTCCGTCATTCTACATTATTCCTGTCTCGACACATTCTAGACATAAACTTTATAAAACGCACTTACAATCCCGAAGAAAAAATTTTTACATAAAATCAGACACTCCCCCACACCGATTTCGCTCACTTCCCCTTCTCCTAGCACTTACTAAAACCCACACCACTTCTCAACAAACCCCACCCACCCCCCGCATTTTTTCTTAACGGCCTTACCTGCCCCACCCCTCTCTCTAGGCCCCTCCCCACGTATATCACTGCGTACCACCTCCCCACAACGCCGCAGGGCGTTCGTACCCTCTTCACCCGCCGTTTATCACCCCTCAATGCGTCTCCTTCTTCCCTTCATTTGGTCTTTACTTCCTCCCTTCCCTTTTATCTTACTCACTTTCATGCTCCACATTTGTATATATTATTCAACACAGTTTCTGCCCCTACTACTCTCAACTAAATTCCTTCCATGCATCATCTACTAATTTCTCTTGACCCACAGCTGAACTATTTTTAAAGTCTAAATTCAGGCCTTTGCTTGTATAAGTACAGTTTATAGCTGAGAGAAGAGACACTTCTTCATTTTAATAACTCTCAGTTTTCCATAATAACATATATTAACTAATAAGTATATATTTACTTTATTCCCTATCCATTTTACTGCTACCATTTTCTATAATCCATCACTACTATAATATTATATTCCAGTATACCCTTACCAATCACCTTACATCCGTATTTCAACTCACGTATTCACATCAGAGGTCGTATACTACTATATCCTGATACCTACTATATGTATAATCTATATCACTACATATCTCACCATAACGCTTACTATTAGCCCGTTTCTGTTTATCTATATTGCCACTATTGAGTGAGACTATTATTATAACTACTCATCAACTCTTTCAGCCACTATAGTACATTAATCAAGTATATACTAATACATACATACAATACACTACAACTAAATATTAGCTATTGTCTTTCTGTGATCACATTATACATCCGTCAAATGAGCCAATTTGTTTACAATAAATATCCTTATCACGATCGTATCTCTAATTCACTGTCGAACGACTCGAAAGTGCGGTCCGTTTTGGCCCGCGCACACTACATGTCAAGGTCGCACGTACCGTCCGTTGCTGTTGATTGCGAGCCGCTAGAAATCTGACACTCCTCTCTCTTCTCTATACCTATATATATCTCTATCCCCACTCGTGCATAGATATATTAGTTTAAACTATCTCATACCTATTTCACCTAGTTATTTATATGTATTCCTTTCGGAGAGCATATTATTATATTTTATATCTTATTTATATTAATATTACTATCTATATTTATTCATATCTATGTCACCATTTAGCATCCTAATTACTCACATGACGCCTCACTACACCACTCAACCATCATACTACGTACCACTTACTATATATTACGACTATACATCAGACACTTAGCTACCTATCCTATATATGCTCTGTGATATACTTACTGTATGTTGTACATTCTTGATAAAGTACGTCTTTACATCGCTATTATATTATTACTTATAACGGAACACCTCTCCATCAACTGATAAGACGCTGGCAAGTACACATATCATTACTCACTTTGTTCGGGGTCTCTCGGCTCTTGGTTGAGGAGCGCGGGGGACTTGGTTCCCTCCCGGCGCAGGCCGTCACTCTTCTCTACATACTGCCGTAAGCCTTCCCTACGGAGAATGAATCAACAAGGCGATAATAATAAAATTTATTTATATATACTCATACCATGGCCTTATTAATATTTTACCACTGAGTCACTAGGGTTGCCCTATAACATAATATAAAACCTTAACCGTTCTAGCCCCCTTACATTTATGAGCTCCTCACTTTGAGGTTACATATATTAAGTATATATATATATATATATATATATAACTAGCTATTGAGAATATTACTTTATGTAGTTTGAAAACGATGAACTGCCTCAAAAAAATTTAGAAATCTCTCTTCCTTGTAATGTTTTTCTAATGCACAGAACAGACCATTTTTAAACTAAAAAAAAATTATGTAAGCACAGAAATACAACACTGTTTTACACCCTTTACATTGGCCTTTCGTAGACCGGGCTCATTTCTTAACTTTCCACGGTCCCCGCAGTCATTCCGTTCGCAGCCCTCTCTGTTCTTATTATTTTTTACTCCACTATCTTCCACCACTCCTGCCCCCATGCCCATTGGCTCGGTAGCTCCTTCGCGGTACGAACAGACATGTTTTTTCCTTGTGAATTCCTCGCTGCAGGATCTGGCGCATTCCACCTACGCTGACCCACCCAGAACCTGCTGTGCACCAGCACCAGGCAGCCCGCAGTACCCGCTGATGCGTCCCGCCGCGTCTCCGCCGCCGCGTCCGACACGTTACAACCCAGGAACCACAACGCCATCACCTTCGCGTCTCCCCGACCCGACGCGTGCGCCACACACCCGCGGGCATATTAATTACACTTTTTCATACATATATTTCCCCACACCTGCCACCTGCTGGCTCGGTACAAGCTCTTCTTACGCAGGTAACAGAGGATGTTTCCGCTTTCTTGTGAAAGTGGAAAACGCGTAAAATCCTTATCTCTAATTGACCTCGTAGTATTGGTCGAGAAAATTATTTTTAATCGCTTTTTTGAATTTTACGTAATTGTAAACATGTTTTTTTATATCTGAAACCGGGACCTCGTTTATTTAACTCTTAACATTGTAATATTTATTTAAGCAAGTAAAAATAAGGATAATAAAACTTTACTATATAATTTAGAAATTTAATAATCATTATCTTACAGATATATTTATATCATATATATATATATAATATATATATATATATATATATTATATATATATATATATATATAATATTATTATTATAATATATATTATATATATTATATATATATATATTACATCAGTTGGATTACCGCAATACAAAGAGTGTTAAATATTACAATGATTTTTATATAGTAAGGTCACATTAAGACATTAATACAGGAATATTATTAATTAACTTCCACATGATGTTTATCAACTATTTTATATTTAAAATCTCTTACAATTTTCGCAAATAATGGCCAATCAATTTACATATCATTATCGATGATATAGTTTCCTATCTCACCATTAATAAATTTAGTAAACACATACGTAAAAAGTTCCCGCTCAGATATCATGAGTATATTTACATTCTGGGTCCCCTGCATAAATACTTTCTTGCCGATTGGTTTTCTAAGTAGATTAGAATGAATTTCTGTACGACTATAGAACTTAGGAAGCGATCGATGATGCGCGTAGGATCATCGATCAAGGGTTTTCTTTACATGCTGTAGTATTCTTGGTATAGAACATGTAATGAAAGTACGATCCCGTAATAGATACACACATATGGTCTTCTTCATCTGTATTGAGACATTCGCTTACGTACCTCTAAAATATATTTCTTTCATCTGCCCTAGGCCTGAAATGTAGAATCTCAAATGATGTAGGTTCAAAAACGGTTGTTTCATTATTTCTCCTCCCATAATCTAACTTCCAAGCTGATTATGTTTTGAATGTTTATAATATGATAGAGTAAGTTGCTTTTCGCTGGTTTCTCCGCACAGGCTAATAACTGTTCGGTCCAGTTTAAAGCTGAACTTGGTTTAAAGTATTTGTAAGCCACTCTTCAGTGCGATTACATATACAAAGTAATTCAATCTGGACTCACGAAAATACGCTTGGTCTTTATACACAGGGTGATTGGGTAGCACACTTGAAAAATTCAATCCATCGGGTTTTCTTTATACTAAGAAATGAAACCCTACTTCCGGATCCTTGATTTTCCCACTAGATAATGTCCTGGATTAGGTATACTTGTTAAGGTGATTCATTGATATACACTTAGTAAAAAATAAAACACTTTTAATACATAAGCGAGAAGCTTGTGCACGCTTAACAGCTATAACGAGTATGGATTTTAAAATGATTTGGGTTAAAACATCCGCCTGCTCAAATATAATTTTCGTCCATTCAGAGGTAAGGTTCAGGATACGTAAAAAAACATGTTTTACATACGTAAAATAAAAAAAGCGATAAAATAATTCTCGACCATTCACATACGAGGTCATATAGACATAAGGATTACTGTCCACTCACAAGAAAGGTAACATTTCCTTCTTACCTCTTTAACGGATCCTTACGATCCAGCATGTTTCAGTTTTGAAATATATTTATAAACTGTAAAATTGCGCCTGCGGCGCACGCGCGGACGCACCAGCGGGTGCGGGGTTGCCTCTTTGCGGGTGGGCCTCATGCTGAGGCCTGGTGGTAAGCTTATGAACTAGGGGAAAACTACTCCGACCAATCACAAGTAGGAAAACATTTCCTTTCCTTACCTGCTTAAAGGATCTTACGATCCAGCATGTTTCAGTTTGAAATTATATTTATAAAAAGAATAATAACAATGATTCTTGTCTAACTGGAATTACCTTTTGACCTGAAATTAGGATTAAAATTCACGCCCCGTCTACGAAGGCTATCTCCTAATTTAGGCCTAAGATCTAGGCCTAACGTAGTTATTGGACCACCAAATTTTACAGAAAAAGGTCAGTTTGAAATTATTTTGACCTGGAATTAGGTTTAAATCGCCCCGGGATACAAAAAGCATTATCCTAAATTTAGGCTAAAGTAGTTATTTCAACATGAAACATCGTTAGCACGAGAGAGGTCAGTTTCGTCATCGTCGGAGTGCCGGTTGTTTGTGTTGTTCTCTGTGGATTGCAAATTGTACATAATAATAATAATAATAATAAGAAATCCGAATATTTTAAAAAATTTGAAATTTTTCATGCACAGAGGCAAATTCGTTTAAGTGAACTAATTGTTTTATTTTTAACCTAAGAAACTTAGAAAGATTTTAATAAAATACATGTTATGTTAGCAGAGAAGATACTTATTTTGTTCTATTTTATAACTTATTACGATGGTAGAAGGATGATGTGAAAGCAGTAAGTCAATAGCAACAAGAACGTCGGCATTAGCTGGTAGAGGGGTGCTAAGGGCTGACCTTACTGATTTAATGATTATTTGCTTTAAGGTACGTAAAATATATGTTTTTAATAAATTCATAAAATTTTAGTAAAGTTATTTTAAAACTTGATAGTTATAAAATTTATAAACAAAAAGTATTAACAGTTAATAATAAATTCTTTGTTCAAAGATTTGAACAAAGAATTTATTATAGAAGTTTTAAGAAACTTTGAAATGAATTTTTAGCTATATTTGAATGAGTAATATAAATTGTAAGTGCTTAATTAAAACAAAAATGTTTTAATAAATTTATCGTTTATGTGGTAGTAAATTGCGTTGGTAAGTAAAGTCTGTGGTGTGAGTGTTAAGTACATCTGTGTGTGAGTGTGGTGTGTGTTGTGTGTGTGTGTGTTGTGTGTGTGTTATTAATTTGTATAATGTTAAGTAAATCTGTGTGTGTGAGTGTAAGTAAATCTGGGTGAGTGTAAGTAAATCTGCGTGTGTAAGTAAATCTGTGTGCGAGTGTAAGTAAATCTGTGCGTGAGTGTGTGTGTGTGTGTGTGTGTATAATGTAAATGTAATGATATGGGTAAATGTAAGTGACATAGTGAATGTGTGTATAAGTGTCATAGTGAATGTGTGTATAAGTGTCAATAGTGAATGTGTTTCTAACATAATAATAACAATAGGCTATGAAGTAATAACAGCTAAGAAATAAAAATAAAAATAAAATAAAAAAAAAAATAAAAATAATAAAAATAATAATAAAAATAAATAAAAATAATAATAAAATAAATAAAAAGTATTAAAACAAAATAAAAAACATAATGTTAATAAATATATGAGTTAAAACAGTAAAACATATGAGCTAAAGCAGTAAAGCAGAAAGTTAAAGCAGTAAAGCAGAAAGTTAAAGCAGTAAAGCAGAAAGTTAAAGCAGTAAAGCAATGTAAAACAAACGCATCTAACTCCCTAGGTGTTGAGTAACCAGCCTCAATGAAAATAAAAATATGCACCTTTACAGGTATGGAATGTTAATAATATTGTAGTTGATACCTTTGAAAAATATAATATTGTAGCTGGTACCATGAGTTAAAAATGTAAACATGAGTTAAAGCAGTAACCCAGTAAAACAAAAGCATACTAATCCCCCCTGGGTGTTAGTAACACCTCTGTTGATTTACTGATTTACTGTGCTTAAAGTCTGTAAAGTATATGTTTTAATAAAATTTCGTAAATTGTAGTCAAAATAAAATGTTTATATTCAGGCACTCTGGTTTTTTCCTCTCACAAACATTTTCTTTTCAATTAAAAAATTTTAAATTAAAAAGTACTAAGTAAAAATATAAAAGATGTCTGTAATGGGTTACAGTTTTTACGGTTCGGCGAAAAATTTTTTAATAACAATGTTAAGTGCCTAAAATTAGGGTGGGCTAAATTGACCCATGGAAGACAAAGGGTTGGCTCGTGTGTTTATACGTGTGTATAAGTGTAAATGTCAGTGAAGTGTCTATGGTGAGTGTATGTCATAGTGAATGTGTGTATAGTGTAAGTGGTGTTGTGTGTATGTGTGTGTGTGTTTGTGTACCGCTTGTGTATAAGTGTAAATGTAGTGTCTATGGGTAAATGTAAGTGTCAAAGTGAATGTGTGTATAAGTGTCATAGGTTAAGTGTCTATAGTGAATGTGTGTAAAGTGTCATAGTGAATGTGTGTGTGTGTGTGTGGTGTGGTGTGTGTGTATTATAGAGTGTGTGTGTGTGTGTGTGTGTGTCCACGGATGAAAATAAGTTAGGAAAGATCCATACAGGTCAGGTACCCTACCGATGACTTCATGTAGCACAGACATACCTACCAAAGGCTAGGCATCAGTTAACTGGATGAGCTCAAGGCGGGGTGGAGGTTAGGTGCAGGTGTAGAATAGGTGTAGGCTAGGTGTAGGTTAGCAAAACAGTTAGGTGTAGTTAGGTTAGGTTAGGTTTTAGGTTAGGTCAGTTAGTGGGATAGGTTAGGTTATGGTTAGGTTAGGTTAGGTTAGGTAGGTTAGGTAGGTTTAGGTTGGTTAGGATAGGTTATGGTGAGGTTAGGTTATGTTAGGCTCAGGTTAGGTGGAGGTGGTAGGCTAGGTGTGGCCTGGGGTGGTAGGGTATCCGGCAAGGTCCAGGCCGAAATATCATGGTCAAGCAAGGTTAATCTATATATATTATGTATATATATATATTATATATATATTATATATATATATTATATATATATATATTATATATATATAATATATATATATTATATAATGATATATATAATATATATAGTATATATATCTGCTCTCTCTTCTCTCTCTCTGCTCTCTCTCTCTCTCTCTCTCTCTCTCTCTCTCTCTGTCTCCTCTCTCTCTCTCTCTCTCCGTCCCTCTCTCTCTCTCTCGTCGGCTCGCTCGCTCGCTTTGTAGATGCGCATGCACATGTTCCTGGTTTATGCTTGATCTGGAACAGTCAAAAGAACGTGTTAGCTTCGGCTGGACGAAGTCCTTAATCAAAAATAAAAAATACAAATAATTACGTTACGCTACCTAGGACGAAACTTTATAGGTAGTGAAAAAATACTTACTGATATGAAAAAGGTAAAATATGTGCAGGAAGAATTAGAATAAAATTTTCGATATTAAATAGGATAAACAATAATAGCACGGACGTCTGCCAACGTGATTTTTCGGTTCGAAGTTTCACTTTGGTGTTCCAGAAATGAAAGATGTTTATAACAGAATAAAAAAAATAAAATAATAAATTACGGGAAATAATTAAATAAATTCAATAATTAAAATTCAATATAAAATGATTCCGTCAAAAAGTGTAAATGCTTCGAAATGTCCCGCAAACGAAAACTGTCTCTCTCTCTCTCCTCTTCTCTCTCTTCGCTTTCTCTCGTCTCTCTCCTCTCTCTCTCTCTCTCTCTCTCTCCTCGTCTTATTATATATATATATATATATATTATTTTACTATATAATATATATATATATATTATATATATATATAAATATTATACTATATATATATATATTATATATACTATATATATATATATTATATATGATATATAATCATATAATTTATTATTATATTATTATTATTTATTATTATTATTATTATTATTTATTCAAATTATATAATTATTAGGGAAGCCGCGGACTTTGCCTTTTTATATAACTTGAAAATTTAAATTATATGCTCTCAATTCGTCAACTTGGACGGAAGTAAAAGGTCATTGATTTGACTCTGGAGGTGAGCGGTCGAGTCTATTTTGGTTTTATGACGATGGGGACTCGAAGCATATAAAGACGATAAGGCTTTGAGGTGGTAAGGAAGTTTAAGCACAGATGGAAGGGATGGTGAAAATTCGTGAGTAGCGACCACGTGGGTGCGGATGTGTGTGTGTGGTGTGCATAGGAATATATATATATATTATATCTATATTAATATATTATAATATAGTATATATCTATATATATATATATTATAATATATATATATATATATAATTTAATTATATTCATATATTAGAAATTGGCCGGGCGGGCGGGACCACAAGGCTTGCGGATTGTGAAACAACGGTTCAGGTGATGGGAAACGCGGCGGCTGGCGGCGGTTCGCGACCTGCTGGTGCTCGAGGATTCGGAAAACCACAAGTTAAGACATCAAAAAAGGGCTAAGCCCCTAAAGACAGATCAAAAAGTTACCGTGGGTCAAAATTGGACCATGGCCGAAAACATATTAGGGTGGGGTAAATAGCGGGGGGGCAATACGTATGCGAACGGAGGCGAAGCCTCGTCCTGGCGCACCTTCTTACGAGGGTTGCTAAAAATTAGGGGTGCCAGAATTAGGGGTGCCAAAAAAATTAGGGTTGCAAAAAATACCCATGGAAGATCAAAGGGTGCCGAAAAAAAGGTCAAGGCCAAAAAAGTAAAGCCCAAAAATTTGGGCGCCAAAAAAGGTCAGGACCGAGTCAAGTCAGGTAGGTGTCTAAGGTCTTTCCGTCAAG